>JAADVN010000240.1:0-25129 GCA_023335535.1 Globisporangium spinosum
TCCCTCCATGTCTTCTTCCTCGTCATCCGTGCGCAGCCGCAAGCGCAACTCTGTGGCAGCCGTGCTGCCGCCGTCCGTCGCGTGGCTCGAGCAGCTCTCGCTTGGCATGAAGGTCGTGGACGCGCCAACGACCAGCAAGAGCCTCAGCCACCGTCACAGCGCCAAGGGCGGACTCCACTACAAGCTCACGATGCAGCAGCAGCGCCAGTCTTTTGTGTCGTCGTCGTCAACTGCGGAGTGGACGCTCAGCCGCTCGTTCGACGACTACCGCGTGTTCCAGAAGCGGCTGCTCAAGCTCATGAGCCACGGCCACTTCTGCAACGCCGAGTGCCCGTGGCTCTACACGTTCGTGAAGAGCTACTTCCCGAAAAAGTCGTTCTTCGGCTCCAACTCGACGTGCTTGCGGCTCGGCGAGCGCCGCCGCGAGGCGCTGCTGCGCATCTTCAGCACGCTGCAGACGTTCCTGCTCAACCGCAACAACCACGGGTGCCAGGTCGTGGTGGACGGCGTCGCGACCGAGCTGCTTCAGTTCTTGCTGCAGGACGCCGGCAAGGACCATCCGCTCAAGCGCCAGCTGTCCTTCGATGGCTTCAGCGTCAACAGTGGCGGCCGGTTCTCGAGCGAGGAGTCGGTAACCTCGACGTCAGACGAAGAGGAGACCGGCAGCTCCACGGACTTTGAGAGTCTCGTGTGCACGCTCTGCGACTGCAGCCTCGACGTCGAGCCCCACAGCTGCGAGCAGCAGACAGCAGCCGCAGTAAGTGTGACTTCGCTGCCGAGCTTCCAGTCGTCGTTGAGCTTGAGCTACACGACGACGCTGAGCTGCGGCCACCAGTTCCACGACGAGTGCATCCTCGAGAAGCTCAACGAGGCCATGCAGTGTCCAACGTGCGGCACCAAGCAGTCGAGCCACAGATAAGGAGAGAGAGAGAGAGAGGTATATCAGCTCGTCGTTTGAGGCAGAAAGGATCCAGTGCTGCTGTGTCTGTGTATAAAGCTTTTATTTATGAATAAGGAATAAACCAGAGAAGATGGGAATGATTTTGTTTGCTCTCCTTGAAAGTTGCAACTGAAGCTCTTGGACCATCCAGGATGGTTCTTTGCGTGTCGCGTTTCGGATGATGCGCGGGGCCATCGCCAACTGCTGAGTTGTCAAGAGAGATCGGATCATGCGCAGCGAGTGAACGAGGTCTGCGGTGCCGATGGGCTCTGATGATCGACATCTGTGGTGCTGACAGTGAAGATGAAGGCGGCTGGCTCGTGTTTGAATTCTCTGGCGTTCAGAGCGAATCTTGACGCCCATCATCCCCTTTCCTGCAGGAAAAAATGGATTCTAACCTATACATTTGTATTGACGCATCTAATCTCTGTCCATCTCGAGGTATTAGCATGCTTGTCATTTTATATAAACTAGCAAATTACAATATTGCACAGTACATACTGGATTGTAGTCTAGGAATCTGTATTGACAAATAAATGTGAAAATTGTTTTTTTGGCGGAATATAAACATTCCCCCCCCCTCAAAAACAAAACAATAAATTACTACCCGCTTTTGACGCAGAAGTGTAGCCATCCTTGCCATCCTTGAGCGTGCTTGACCTCACTCACTTCTGGACGTGGCCACAGGTGGGACAGCTCATGCTCTCGTTGAGCTTCTCGAGGATGCATTCGTCGTGGAACTGGTGGCCGCAACTGAGCGTCGTGAACGACTGGCAGAAGTCGCGCGAGTACGCCGACGACGAAGCAGAAGCCACGCTGGCCGCATCGTCGCTGTCATCGTCGTCCGAGTGGTCCTCTGGGTGGGGGGACCGGGACCCAACGGAGGTCGGGGAGTTGGCCGACTCGTGGTGGTGGTGGTGGCTGCAGATGCTGCAGTCGCTGGAGCGCGACGAGCGGTTGCTCCGCGAGCTTCTCACGTTCGCGTCGGAGGATGAGGCTTCCAAATCAGTGCAGCGGATGGAGATCTCGAGCATTGGGAGCGGGCTGGTGCTCGAGTCGGTACTGGAAGACGATGAGGAACTCAGATTCTTAGAGTCAAAGTAACGGGCCTCGCTGTCCACCGGCAGGTCGGTGTTGAGGAAGCGGATGAGCTCCATCGCCGCCGCGCTCGTCACGACCGAGCAGCAGTGGTTCTCGCGGTTCAGCAGGTGCGCATGCAGCGTGGCCATGCAGTTCTGGAGCGCCTCGAGGCGTTTGCGCACGACATAGTTGGTGGACGAGTAGAAGCGGCACTCCTTGGGGAATTGACTCTTGACGAACGAGTACATCCACGGACACTCGGCGTTGCAGAAGTGGCCGAGCTGCATCACGCTCATCAATCGCTTCTGCAGCTCGCGGTACTCGCTGAACGTGCGGCTGACGCTCCAGCGCAGCTCGGTTTGCTTCTTGTGGACGTGCAGCACGTAGCGGACATCCTTGGTCTTGGGGTCGGGACGTTCAGCGACCATGTTGAGGTGCAGCTGGTCCAGGTACTGGATCGGGAGCGGGAGCTGCGCGTAGTAGCTCTTGCTGTTACCGCTGCCAGAGTTCGTGTAGCTCAGGCGCTCAGCTCGGTACGCTGGCGACCGGAGCTTACTGGCGCGCTGGGAGGAAGGTGAGGATGAGGACTGACTTGAGGGCATGGTGAGCTACTCTGTGGAGGGTGGAAGGTTGTACGCTGAGTGAAGCAGAGAGGGAGCTATTGACGCCTGAGCTGGCTGATTCGGTTGTGGAGATTGATTGCCACGGCGCTGTGACCACTTGTATGCTTGGGAGACAGCCGCATCATCGCTGAGGCCTTGCATGAAGCTCTTGGCGGGAGGCCAGTGAAAAAGTAAACAACCGGTTCGTTTGTGGAGACCAGATTGGGATGCAAGGTCTTAAATATGCATCAAGTTTAAAGTATGCACAGATATCGCCTTCAAGAATCCCGTTTTCGAATATATATCTGCGATTATTCAAAAGTCCGCATTTCGTTTGGTTGCATCTGGCACAATACAGTGAAAGGATCGGTCGGGAGTAATCATTTCAGCCCTTTGCGATGATCTGAATCGCAACTCACAGATCTCAGAGAATCGCAGCTGGTGCGATTCGAAAATGCCGCCGATTATTCCCCCAAATGGCTCGGATGCCAAGCGTAAACCAACATGAAGTGGCTTGGACGCAAACCTACAAAGGCAGATGTGGTCTTTATTTGCCTCTATAAATAGTAGACTAATAAATAGGGTTGTACACTACGTAAAGCTGATGATTAGCATTTGTACCTGATAGCAGAGGGTATAGCACCAAGTGATAATTCGCTTCGCATTGCGCGCTGCTTGGTTTACGCTTCCGAGTCTTAACCTGCTCGTTAGCATGATGATGAAATGGAAATGCTACGGTCGTGATGGAAAAATGCAATTTTGTCGTCCAACGGAGTGAATCGTGCGGCAATTGCAACCAGACGAATAGCTGCCCCACTTTGAAGTGTCCTCAATTGAGAGCCGATTTTGACAATGGAGAAAATCCAGCTTTCGCCTACATACATCTGATGGCTTATTATTAGCAAGGGAGGGGGAGTGTAATGATGTCCGCAGCGCAAGTGCAATCCGAAGAGCGATTAACATTGTAAATCATCCCAGGATAATCAAAAGCAACATGACGATACAGTGAGCTAGCTGTTTATGCCTCTTGTGAAACGAAGACTTCCTGACTGGATCGTCGCTTTGTGTGTGATCATCAGTGGCAATTGCTCCAATTGATCACGCCCCCTTGCTGGTCGCTCACTGTAAATGTCATACGCGTCGCTCCCGCCAAATATGAAGACCTCGACTGAAGAATCTTGGCAGTGAGTGAGATTGCGGCGAAGCGTTGTTGAAGGCAACTCGTTATGGAGAGGAAACAATCCGGGAGGGGCTTTTAACGAGACAGCCAACATAAAGTGACAGAGCTATTATAAGAGCTATGTCCACCATGTCGTAATGAAAAGGCTCGGAAAATATTGTAGCTCGCAAGCTCTTATTCTCATGAGGCTGCAATGCTTTTGCCTCCAAGCAGTTCCTCAAAGACTTCACCGTCTGGGTTGATATGATATGATACTTTTTGGGTACAGAAATACACACTCGCCACTTGCGAGTCTCATAGTTTTTAAAAAGAAGGGCTTATAAAGTACCATGTCCATTAAATAGTTTATAAATCAAAATCAGCAATGTTTCAGCAGTTGCTAAGTTCAATGCTGCAGGCTCTCCGAGTGGCCGCACGTTGGGCACTTCATGCTCTCGTTCAGCTTCTGCACGATGCACTCGTCGTGGAACTGGTGGCCGCAGCGCAGCTTGGTCTTGTAGCCGTCAACCGCACAGTCGCACACGCCGCACAGCGCGCCTTCGAACGAGCTGCTCGAGTTGGTTGTGGTCGTGGCTTCTTCGTCCGACGTGGACGCCTGCGAGTCGAGTGACTCGCGCGAGCCGCCGCCTCGAGAGCCGCTGCGCTGTTGCGCGAACGCCCACTGCTTGAGCGGCAGCGACTCGATGCCGCCCGGGCCGCAGAGGAACTCGGAGAACTCGTGCACGACACGCGACACCAGCACGTTGCAGCAGTGGTTGTCGCGGTTCAGCAGCACGGACTGGATCGTGGTCATGTAGTTCTGCAACGTCTCGCGGCGGAACGCGATCACGCGCGCGCTCGAAGACCGGAAGAGACACGACTTGGGGAAGTACGAGGTCACAAAAGTGTAGAGCCACGGGCACTCGGCGCGGCAGAAGTGGCCCGACTCCAATGCCTTGAGCAGGCGGTGCTGGAACTGGCGGTATTCGTCGTAGGAGCGGCCGAGCGCCCACCTGGAGCGCGACGGCTTGTGGTGCACCGTGAGCACGTAGCGCACGTCGCGCTTGAGCTGCTGCGTGGCCGAGACCTCGAGCGTCGCGCTCTCAAGCCACGCAACGTTCATCGGGAGCGGCGGGGTGCGGATGGAGATGGTCATCTTTTTTCTCTGTCTTGGGGGGTCGGTGGTGCTTCTGGTTATGAGGGGAGGCAGCCAGGCCGGAGAGCTGTCACGCGGAGGCTGTCGCTGTCTGAGCGGAGCGCGTTTTCAATAGTGACCGCACTCACGTCCAGCAACTCGCTCGCTTTCGCTTGTTGAGCTGGGAATTCCTCTGTGCCCCCATTCAGCCACCTGCCGACTTAGCGCGCGCGGATGCGAATCATAACCATTTGGCGTCATCATCGATTCTGCGCATAATAGACTTCAAACAGTAGCGGATTCAACAGGGTATTCGTGTATAGAAGTGCAATGAGCTGGTTTTATTGATCAGCGAGGTCAGTTTCGTAGATATCGTGACGAGAGAATCGATTTATAGAGGTGTTTGCGCCGTCAAGAAATCATCAAAAAGTCGATTACGCGGTTGGGAAGTGGTGGATGAGATGGGTTTTGTACCTGTGGGGAGAGAAAGGGGGAAAACATGCGGTTTCATTGTCAGTAAACGATAGTGCATTATCATCTTTCGATTTATGCATATCAACAAACAGTGAAACCCTATTGTTATGGATCTATGAATCTTTGTTTGACCCTGAATTTGCGAAAGATGAGAATTGATTACACCCTCAAAGTCACCAATCAGTACTCGCGCAGAAAAAGCCTCTTCCACTGAAATTGTTGTGAGGTGGAGCGGGAACCGAGAGACCAGTCGCCATCTTATTTCAAAGTCAGATCGTACAAGAAGCAGGTCTAGACGTTTGTGATCTTTCTTATAGATTCAGAAAACGATCTTGAAATGAGATACCATGCTCCGAGAGAGTCGTCGCCGCTATCACGCGTCTTGCGTCTGACCATGATTGCGCGCATGGAGCTGCATGTTAATGGCTATGAAATCACTCCCAAGTGGCCCAGCATGCCCTGTACACGTGCACACGCGTGAGCCAGTCATGCGGCACCAGGCAGGTGCGTTTGAAGAATATGTCATGCGGTCCACCATCCAGTAATGCAGTTGTGCGTTCTCTCCCAAGAAAGTCTGGATCGATCTCACTGACGAGAAGAACCAAAAATCACAAGTTATACGTGTCCTGAATAATTCGAGGCGGAGAAAAGCCTGTGGTTTGAAGCACCGCCCGCTGAGGTCTCTACCGTGTTCTCTCTCTCTCTTTGAGTGCTCGCTTGAAGATCGCGCCGCGCGATTACGCCGCAAATCTAAAGGACTTGGGGTCTCATCCATCCAGCAAGACTGACCGGGATATGTTGGTGTGCGTTCCACGCTAAAAAGGCCGAGGCTCAGACTCTGTGAGCAGACGGACGATGGTGACGATGGTGAGAAGCAGACTCAGACGAGTGAGTGGGGTGAGGGGCAAGTCGCTGTTCTTTGCTGCTACGTGTTGCACTTGGCGATCGTCGACTTGGTTGGGTCACTCGGTCAGTTTGGAGCCACTTGACCGATTGATTGGCAACTCGGGATGAAGTTCAAGCTTTCTCAGTTTGTAAATTGACCGGACAACGTTTGTAATTGTATCTATTTTGGACACTAGTTCTATAGTAAATTAAAACATATAGAAAAAGTCCACAATGGACAAGTTCAAGGCGTCAAAGAAAAGTCGGTTGAAGTGATTCATTTGATACAGGAAACCCGCCTGTAAGGCTGTGCATCCGACTCAACGCAAGGAGGACTATCAATAATTACTCAAAAGTAGTCATCATTTATGAAATTATATTTTGAGGAGGATGCATGAAAGATAAAGACAAACAGTGCTCACCTGGGAGCCTCCCAGACTGTTTGCCAAAAACTGCAAATATTCAAGAAGAGCACCCTCATCCCAACTAGTACTGCAACTCGATCCTGTGCGTTTTTATGGCGAGCGATACAGGCGACAAACCTCAGCCTTCCACATTCCATCTCGCAGCATTTCTCTGCAGCATGCACCACTTCAAAATTCATGTTGAAGCGTCCATCTGTGTCCAGCCATTCCTCTCATCATTTCCTCTCGTTCCAATCCATTTCTCCGAGTGTATCTATCCGAATGTATCTATCCGTTTTGCCAGGACTGGTCATCACGGCGGCGGTTTGCCATTCCAGCTCGCCCTACACGAGCACTGGTCATCGGTTGCCCTTCCAGCCTCGCCACTGCATGCCTCTGTGACAAGGTTGAAGAGCGCTAGATGCGCTGACAACACCTCCGCAAGCGAGTACAAACAGTAAAGTAAACTTCGACATTCGCACACGCGCTTCTCACAGAAAGTGGGAGAGCGCATGCCTCTGCTGCGCTTTGGCGTAATGCGCCGGGACTGTCCGGCGTGAACTAAACGTTAACCTACCAGCGCAGGCGTTCTCACAACCCATAAAATCCATTTTGTTTCTCAGTGCGGCTGCAACTGGGCACACTCGCATTTGCCTCTGCAGCAGGGGCATTGTACTGCAGCGACAACGCGCCCTCGGAAGGCATCATGCTCTTGGCTGTGGACACATGAATGAAGGCGTTATGCAGACCCACCGATAGTCTGAGTCGATCCAAACGTATCTATCCGTTCTGGCGAGCTCTAGTTCGTCAAGACAGTTGCAGTTCACCGCGTGCCTCTGTTGCTACAATTAAAGGCGCACATGCACTGGCAAATAAATACCAGCGAGTATTAAAACGCTACAAGAATCCAGCCATTTGAAGATAGCGCGTGGAGCGTGAAGCGCATGGCTCTGTTACTTTGGCGTAATGCGCCGGGGCTATCCAACGTGGATCTAAACTTTTACCAACACACGCACATTCTTTCTCTCACCATTAAAATGTATGCGCGAGACGGTATAGACTTTTAGTCGTCGCATTTTGCAACTTGGAGCCGCTTGCCTCTAGTAGCGAGCGAGAGCAGGCGTAATGCAATGACAATCTGTCCAGCGAAGGCATCATGCGACTGGTTGTGGCCACAATGAAGGTGTAATACATCTGCATTCGCCCCAGGACATCAACCCACCACCACTCTTTCATTCAATCTCTCTAAATCCAGTAGAGATGGCAGTCAGACTGACGGACCTTTCCAAGGCGCAATCTTCAACCGCGTTCTTCGTTCTCCCACGCGAGTGATTGTTCCCAAAAGTGGGCCGCGTCGTAAGTCAAGCGGCGTGTGGTAATCGCCGCCAATCGCATGTGATCAGTCATGTTGATTACTCCCTGTGTGTCCCGCGCGTGGCTTCAGCTTTCAGACTCAGACTCAGAGCGATTCAACATTACACCACAGCCAACCACAGAGATCCAGTTTCACGCCCGATCAGACTCAGACCAATCCGACCGACGTCAAGAATGAAGGCAGTCGAGTCAGTCGAGTTTAGGAAATTTGGAAAATACAGGCTTATTTTTGAAAAAAAGCCGGGATTGTTTACAATATGATTTCGCAACGCGTGTCGTGTCCACACATTTTTGGGGTCGCGACGAGAGCGAGCACGAGTCTACCGACTTTAAAACGTTCATTTGAACTTGTATGAAAAATGAGCACCATAAAAAAAAATGGAACGATCAATTTTGATACTAATTCCAAGTGAATTTTGTACTGTAGCCACAGCTGACAAACAAATGTCCTCTCTCCTGTTTACGCAAATATGTTGCGAGATTTGTCATTTGCGGGAGCAATCGTCCTAAAATGAGTGAGTCGTGATGATGCGGGGCCATCATTCCGCTCTCTTCCCCTTTTTTCCGACGACAGCCGACGAGCGACTGGAATTCTTTCTAAGCCTTGATTTATATGGAAAATTCTATGTGGACGCCACAGTGGACCAATGGGATCGCAGAGAAACGCAATGAAGCACACATTGCGCGTCCGGTTGTTGATCGTTGTCCCCCCATCTGAGCCTTTGCAGCTTGCGTTCTCACTTAAGCAACACCTTTATTGTTATAAAACGGATATTACTGAGCACAAATTGTATCGATTTGGAGCACAATTGAAAAATGATACGATGTATTTAGTATAGAGAGGTGCAGAATGAAAGTTGCCGTTGGGTCGGACGCTGGAACACGTCGCCACCGTGTTTACACCCAGTTCTCGAACTGCACCTTTGTGCAGCAGCTGCATCCATCACTATCCACAATAACACACCGATAACAGAGGTACACATGGGTCTTATTCACTGTGATATATTCAATAGAGAGGTGTATGCTAAGCAAAGAGGTTGATATCCGAAGATTCCGCCCCATTGGGTGATGATTGCGAGACTGCACCTCGAATGACACAATCTGATTGGTCACGCGTAATCTGCGACCATCACTCTTGCGATACACTCATTTTGATTTGATGGCTATCACACCAGCGACCCGAAACACACACAACTGTTGGCAAGCGGCGCTCCTCGCTCCTCATCCTCGCGGTTCTTCCTCTTCTTTCCAAACAGGGAGAGCGAACTGACTTGTCGCGTGGCGGCGCGAGTCGCACTCTTGCACCTCCAGGCCACTGCACTGCGAGCGAGCACTCAACTGCCACCCATAATCGAATTTGCCACCAAGTACACACGTGCTTTCTGGCCCAATAGTCACACAGACGACCAACCACCAAACCAACGACAAAGAGAATATCAAAAGATAAGATGGCGCTCTCAACTACAGACGACCACCAGCACTACCACCAGCAGCGCCGCTCCAGCAAGAGCATGACCTCCTACAAGCGCGGTCGCGCGTTCGTGCCAGAGCTGCCACAGTCGGTCGCCTGGCTCGAGCACACCACGCTCGAGATGACCGCGACGGCCCACAAGAGCCTCACCCACTGCAGCACCGAATACCTCCTGCACGTGCACCACCGCACGAGCGCGAAGAGCAAGAAGCTGCAGACCTGGCAGGTGAGCCGCACGTACGAGGACTATGTCGAGTTCCAGCAGCGCCTGCTCAAAACGCTCGCGTATGGCCACTCCTGCAGCGCCGAGTGCCGGTGGCTGCACAGCTTCGCCAAGAAGTACTTCCCAAAGAAGGCGCTGTTCGGCAACTGCAGCACCACGACCATGAACCTGCGTCGCGAGAAGCTCATCCGATACATGAACGTGCTCCGATCGAGCTTGCTGAACCGTGGTAACCACGGCTGCCCCATCGTGGTCAACAGCCTCGCGAACGAGTTCGCAACTTTCATCAAGGGCCACCAGCGCGTCATCGAAGAGGACGAGCACGAGGAAGAAGAGCAGGAGCGCGTGCGCCGCTGCTCCATCAGCTCGTCCATCTCCACGTCATCCACGGACGCCGGCGAGGACGAGCACGACGAGCACCACAGCATCGAGGACCTCGAGACCGTGTGCGACTTGTGCAACTGCTACCTGGACGGCTCGGACTCGTCGTCCGATTCGGCATGCAACGCGGACGGCTTGTCCTGCGACACCACGACGCTCACGTGCGGCCACCAATTCCACGACGACTGCGTGCTGCCGCAGCTTGCGGCGCTCAACTACTGCTGTCCGTCGTGCAGCGAGCCGCAGCTTTGAAATTCATTTATTCAGCTATGAGTGACAACAGACAGTGCACGAAGAGAGAGTGTGTATTTAGGAAAGAAGAAGAAGAAGAGCCCGTCGTAGCACTTGACTGGCATTTCATGCAGCAGGCGGACTCATATTTAACATCCTTACAACAGAGTTCATTCACATCACATTCTCTTTCGTTCACTCTTGCTGTTGCATTGTCTCAAACGTCCGACCATCCAAGCAGGTCATCACTTTCCACCAACTCGTCGTCTGCGAAGCCAGCCAGCAACCTGAGAAGGCCACCAGGTCTCATAAGATTTCCTCAGGGCGTTTGGCGTGGACATTTCCATGGCATGCCTGAGATGAGTGCGTTCATTCGACTCTCGGGCTCCCGATCCGTTGGATGGATGGATGGCTGACTCAAGGAAGCGGTCGAAATTTGACATTTTGTGTGATTTTTCTGGGTGGGTGTATTACTCAGCTGAACAGACTCCCCTGGATGAACGACCCAACGACGGTCACAGGCTAGTTCTTTTATAGAACCACGAGCGGATCATCCGTCAGCCAACAAAGCCAAATGCCAAATGGCATCTCAGTCAGCTCATGCTGACCAAAGCTGGCTCATGCTTTTTGTCATGCGCTGTGAAGTGGTGTGAGGCAGACCAAAGGAGAGTATCTCATTATGCTGACCAACTCGGCCTCCTCACTCAGCATGTTAAACAGACAGTTAGATCTATGAAGGCTGACACACTCACATTCTTGAAGAGCTGAGGTCGGATCTGCAGGAAGTCTGCTATGAGCTGAGGGAGCTGACCAACGTGTGCGTCTCAGGGCGTGAGAAGAGACCTGACAACCCGGATGTGAGTGAGGTCAGATTGGTGAGTTAGGCTCGCCTGAGTTTGAGTGCGGTTTCTGGTTACCAGAGACCACAGGAGTGTCTAGCCTATTCAATCAATTTGATCTGCCACAGATAAATGGCAAAATAAGAGACCGCGCCACCAAAACTCCAGCTGAAAATGCTGCACATGGGGGAGGAGCGCTTTGGTTGATCTATTTGTACGCCAACAGACAGATAGACAGACGTCCAAAGTTCGAGCTGCAATGCTTCCCTTATTATCAGACAGGACTCGACCCTCAGCTCAAAAGCCAACTACACAGTAGGCAGATACGCGCGCTCCATGCCATGCCATCCCTTGTCCTGACTTCGCAAAGGACGATGAGGAAGCCAGCGAAACCGGCCCTGACGTTATGCTGAAATGGTATGTTTCCAGAGCGAGGCTTCTCACAAGACAAGGGCTGAGATGCGTTCATTAGACCCCTCAGTCTAATGGTCAGTAGTCATCGTTACTGGCTTCTCATCAAGGCATGCTTTGGTTGCCTTAGATGAGATGAACCCATCAGACAACAGACAGCGATGAGTCAAGTCTGTTCCTCTCCAATCTGAAAAAATAGTAAAATTTGCCACCGCAAAACCAAAATTTGGTTATTCTTTTGAGGCGTTAGACTCACGCGCTCTCACAGGATGATGAGCAAAGGAGTGCAACGTTTTAGTCGAAAGGGTTCACGTAACCAGAAGCCACCAAAACTTTCCATGTATCGCACAGCTGACCAGCAAGCTAGCTCAACGGCTTGACATGTTGTTAAAGACCGACAAACGTGCCTTTAGACTCACGCGCTTGCCTCTCTCTTTCTTTCTCTCTCTCTCTCTCTTCGCATGCCTCACTCGCTCTGAAGTTGAGTGCAGTCTCAAATGTTAGAAACCACCGTTAAGTTATGCAGGCTGGCTCGCTCTTTCCTCCTATTGCCATAGAGAGCTAAATGAGTTGACCAGCAGCACTGAGCGATCTGAGTCACCGGACTCAGATCTGCAGAGATCAAGTGCGGTGAAGAACACATGACAGGCGGCTCCACCAAATTTCCAAACTGAAATCTCCGCATGGAGCACTGGGTGATACATATCCAGCCAACAGACAGCCACTGTGCCGATCTCTCTGTTTACATCTAGCCAGCCACTACCGCCTGGTGTACATTCACCATCCCCTGCAAGTTCAAGCTGACCAGCGAAAGCCCCTTGGTGATGACATCCCACGGCTCCAATCATCCAAGTAGGGCTTCCATAGCTCAAAAGCCAGTCAAAGGGTCAATCACTCACTCAGCCTGTCCCGAGGCGCAAGTGCACGCTCGCCCCGCGTATCATTACGCTCTGAGTGTGTCCTACCACGGACAAGGACAACGCCTGCTTCAGCCAATTTGCGCGTCTTCAAATCCATCAGGCTTTCACTCCTCTCGTGGTGCGCACAGAACAGCACAGCACACGAAAGCACATACAATAAATCGGCAGCACCGCACGCCAGAAAGGAGCAGAGCCAGCCAGCGTATTGCCACCATCAGCAAACATAAGCAAGTGCCTGTACCGAACTCCTCTAATCCAAGCCAGATGGATGGATGCAGTCTGTCCGTCAGTCAATCGATGAAAAATCTGGTGTGCTGAGGCTTTCGCGTCCTGTCGTCCGTCCTGGATATCGATCGATCGGTCGATTGCAGTCGACTCGTGTTTAGTCGAGGGCGTGGCGACTCGACGCTCGCTATTATCAATACCTGTGAAACACACGACACGACGCAACCGTAGTAAAGCAGATAAGGAAAGCCAGCTCCAGTGTACACATCAGAAAGTCAGTGCTGCGTTGACCACTTACGCTCTCGTTCTTTCTCTTGAGTTAACCCTCCACCATTTACATGGAGACGATCGCTGGCCTTTTGAGTTCGGAGCTCCCCTGTTATAATAGTCAGAGTGCAACACCCGAATGCACCATAGAGCCATCCAGGAGCTTCGATATATCCCCCCACGTGTATCTGTCTGCCCCATTAGATATAATAGCCCTCGACGAGCTCTGATACACAGGCCATCATACAGCCAGTCCACGCTGGTGATGATGACGGTCTAGAGACCATCATCATGCCTCCTTTCCTTGAATCTCCACGCTCGCGATTACATTCCTCCAGTCCCTGCAATCCTCCGAGGTGTCCTCGAAAGCCAGCCAGCCAGCCTTGATAGCGATCTGTCAGTGCAGCCCGTCCCAGACTGAGACTGGCAAGCAAGCGTAAGCACGCTCGTGAATCGCTCTCGTGCGATTGACTGCTCTTTCCTCTATCAGAAATCGCACTCAGTGATTGATACGGTACGCGACGCGACGTGACTGTAACGCGCTCGCTCTCGTCTTCAAATCCAGCAGGCTCACCTAAAATGCGTGAGCGCCACAAGAAGCACGCACAAAGGCACCGCACGCCAGCTTGCACCGACAAACAAGCAGAGCCAGAGCCGGAGATCTGCCGACAATAGCGTCACTCGTTTGCGCTCAAGCTCAGGCTCAGAAAAGAAACAGTAGACTGACTGACTGACTGATACACACAACTCACTGAACAGTGCAGCAGCCAGCAGCTCCAAAGAGAGAGCTCTGATCCCAACCGCTGGCCCCCCAGCTGTAATCACCCGCACAACCCGGCGATGATGATGTGGGATCTCCATTTGTCGCGCGCTGATTGGCTGGCGCGAGTCCTCGTGATTTAAATGACCATCACTCTGGGCGAATTTTGACTCATTTTTTCACTCACACACGCATATACGGCTGGCTGGCTGGCTGGTGACCAGCTCATCTCGTCTTGAGGTTGGGAGCTCTTTGTTTTTGTGCACAACGAGCAGCCGGTTTTCTGTTTTTCGTCCGGCCGTCAGTCGCTCGCGAACCCTTCCGCCCCATTCCGTCACACTCGAATTTCCTCCCAAGCGCACACGTGATTCCCAGTTTCCATCTCAGCACCTGAAGCCGCACCGACTTGACTTCCAGCAACAACAGACACATACCAACAGCAAGCAGGATGGCCGTCCGGACGCAGACCCAGAGCTTCGTGAGCACCAGCACGCTCACCCCCAGCAGCAGCAACAGCAGCAGCTACAAGCGCCCGCGCGCGCTCGTGCCGGAGCTACCGCTGACCGTCGCGTGGCTCGAACACACGACGCTCGAGATGACCTCGGAGGCGTTCAAGGGCCACACGCAATACGTTTGCCACGTGAACTACCGCGAGACGGCGGACAGCAAGCCGCTGGTGTGGCAGCTGAGCCGCTCGTTCGAGGACTACGCCGACTTCCGCAAGCGCCTGATCAAAATCCTGGCGTTCGGCCACTCGTGCAGCGCCGAGTGTAAGTGGCTGCACAGCTTCGCGAAGAAGTACTTCCCGGGCAAGGCGCTCTTCGCTAACTCGTGCACGGCGCTGATGATCGTGCGCCGCGAGAAGCTCAACCGCTTCATGAACGTGCTGCGCTCGTCGCTGCTGAACCGCGGCAACCACGGCTGCGGCCACCTGGTGAACACCCTCGCGATCGAGTTCTCCAAGTTCATCGAGGGCGACAACCGCCTCGCCAAGTACAACAAGGACGCGCCGCAGCAAGACACCGCGACCGAGCGCGACCAGCGCTGGTCCGTCAACTCGTCCGTGTCCACGACGTCCACGGACGCGAGCGATTACCACGACGAGTCCCAGATCAGCGAGCTCGCGTTGGTCTGCGACTTGTGCAAGGGCAGCCTGGACGGCTCGCCCTCCAGCGTGCGGCGCCGCTCGTCGTGTGACACCACGACGTTGAGCTGCGGCCACCAGTTCCACGACGGCTGCGTGCTGCCGCAGCTCGAGAGCCTCGAGTTCTGCTGCCCGACCTGCCACGAATCCCAGCTCTAGGAGAGATATCGGATACGAGACCAGACCACCAGCACCTGCTAGCGAATAATGGGTATAGAGACCAAGCTCTGGCTCGCTTATCGAAGTATAAGCGACCCAGGCTTGTATGCATGTTTACATTTCGACGAGAGTAATTTAGTAGCGCGATCTTTTTTCCAAGCACCAATCCAATCGTTGTTGTTCTTTCCACTGTGGCGGACTTCCATGGATTATTTATGAGTATGGGTAAGTAGCAATAAGTAGCAATGTCTAACGACTGGTAGCCATCCCGCGGCTACAAAATGCAACAGCTCCCACAACGTCTCGTCATGAAGCGCCGCTTGAAGCAAGCTTTGTGTAGCGAATGGCTGGCTGAAAACCACCAAGGCAGGAAGTTAGTGGGGACGATCAGAAAAGCGCGGCAGCATTTGAATCAGTCGAAGGCCGTGGGGTTGGAATCGGATCAGATACTGATAATGCGAGCAGACTGGTCTGACAGGTCTGGTTCGTTCTCAGAAAGATCGCGCTTCTCATCCCATTTTCTGGCGGCGTTCAACGAAGAAGCCCCGAAGTGCTCTGAACTGGCAACTGCTAGGCAACTACATAGTGGAAGCAAGATATATGGATCCTGGTCTCACCCTTTGTGGAAACCGATGCGGAGATGTTGATTTCACTATGCTCGTGCATCGACCATCATTCTTTATACAAATAACAATCAGAAAAACATGTTTTTTTATTATACTATTTATTACACCTAAAAAGTACTTTTCGAATTTTGGTTCAATTCAGTGCCTCCCGGAGGGGCGACATCAATACTTGGCTCAGAGCTGCTGCTGTCTCGGCGTTCAGAGAAGCCGAACGAATTCTAGAGAAGGTTGTGTGAATGTATGTACACGCGCATATTCCATTTCCTTTTTGGGATGGTAAAGTTTCCATGTTACGATGTATCACCTCGTACAACTGCTGCGCCCATCCTATTTTTCATGAGAAAAACAGAAATACACCTCCATAAACCCCCATTTTTGATTTTGCACCGGTGAAATAGCCTCCTAGCTGAATTGCTCGGTAATTGAAATAATTGCTGAAAACAGAGGGAGTTTTGTTTCCTGAACGTGAGTTTTGCTTTTTGGCACCCTTATAGAGGCTTTTTGATTGGCTGGGTCATTTAACAAGTTAAATCTTCAAATTATTTCCTAATAATCTCATCAGCAATATCTCGCAAAATACTTAATGCTGTATGTTTTGGATGTAGCATTGGCAGTGGAATGGCAGTTTTATCTCTCATAATATGGTTATTATTCACATACTCCGAAGCAACTTCCTCGTGGTTGCGGTCAGCTTGCTGTCTGTTGATGAGTTGAGACTTGAGACTTGAACCTGAGATTGAGCGTGCGTGCCACATTGGTTGACAACCACAAGCCAGTCAATTTGCTGTTGTGTTCCGTTCCCCTGCCGTTCTATTCTCTTGCGAGTGGTTCCTGCTTTTCACCCGTTCCAGGTGTCACAACGCAACTCGCCCCCAACAGCTCAAGTGAATCCATCTCTCCCTCTTGCACCTACTGACGACCAACCAGGCACTCAGCTAACGACAACAGCAACCACTGCCCATCACTACCACTCAACCACTCACCAGCAACCATGATGACAACCAATTCAAGCGCCATACCAATCGACCGTGTGCGCCACAACAGCAACATGTTCAGCGACAAGCGCGGCCGCGCGGCCCCAGCGAAGGTAACGCCGCTCTCCGTCGCGTGGCTCGCGCACACGTCGTTCGAGATGACGTCCACGCACGTGGCGCACAACAGCCGCACTGCGTACCTGCTGCGCGTGTACTACTTCAAGGACGACGACGCGCTCAAGCCGCATCACTTGTGGCAGGTGATTCGCACGTTCGAGGACTACGTCGTGTTCCAGAAGCGGCTGCTCAAGATCCTCACGTTCGGCCACGCGTGCAGTGCCGAGCGCAGGTGGCTGCACAGCTTCGCCAAGAGCTACTTCCCTAAGAAGGCGTTCTTCGGCAACTGCAGCACGAGTGTCATGAACGTGCGCCGCAAGAAGCTCATCCGGTACATGGACGTGCTCAAGACGTCGCTGCTGAACCGCGGCAATCACGGCTGCGCGATCGTGATCAGCAGCCTCGCGAACGAGTTCACGACCTTCATCGAGGGCCACCGCCGTCTCGCCAAGCGCCACGTCAACCTCAACGACGAAGAAGACGGAAAAGGAGACGAGTACGAGATCGACGACCGGTGCTCTATCACGTCATCCATCTCGACCGATGTCGGCGACGACGCCGACGACCTCGACGAGCTCATCATCGCAGAGCTCGGCATCGTCTGCGACTTGTGCAACTGCAGCCTCGATGGCAGCATGGACACGTCGGACGCACTGCCGTGCAACGCGGACGACTCGATCTGCGACACCACGACGCTGAGCTGCGGCCACCAGTTCCACGACGCCTGCGTGCTGCCGCGGCTCGAGGCGCTCCGCTTCTGCTGTCCGACGTGCCGCGAGCCCCAGCTCTAGTGCGGACTATCAACAGTTGAGCAGAGCGACACGACCCAGTATGATGTACATTACACCTATCACAGCTTGCTTGTCTGCGTATTTTGTGGAACCCTATTTATCACGCTCAACAGAAAGCACTACTAGTAGCAAGTGGAGAGAGCGTCCTCATTGTGGAGAGCAGCAATATTGCTGTTGGCGACTGCGCGACGGTGCGCGGCGGTGGATTAAAAAGTGACGGCCCATGACTACAAACGGCCTCAAACGCAACGGAGTTAGTCAGTTGGGCGAGTGGCTCTTCTCAGGCAAACAGATCAGGCGACAGCAGACTACAGTCTGCTGTCGCGCGAAAGACTTGGAGAGCTGCTGTTTGGCTTCGGCTGCGCGTCAAACGAAACCCGCAGTTTTGAGCTGTACGCGCAGCGGCACAACGCGATTCTCCTGTGCCACATGCGGACCCATCGACTCAGTCGCCGGTACCGTCAGTCATGCTCCAGTTGTCTCCATCGCAGCTTCGTGCGCTGGTCTCGTGCTAAAGTCGGTTGGCCGTTCAATGTGCTGTGTGTCCTGTTGCAGATCAACCAAGCTCCAGGGGGCTGCTGGCGACAGCAAGCCCAGCGACTGGACCTCCGACGAGGTGCGTTCGTGGCCTTGATGAATCTCCTCGTTCTCTGTAGCTTCAGCCAACAAAAGTGCTCACTCACCACTGGCTGTAGGACGAGCTGCTGCGATCTGCGGTCTTCCAATACGGTGGCAAGAAGTGGAAGACCATCTCCACGTCGCTACTCGGTCGGCGCTCGCCCACGCAGTGCAACGCGCGCTGGAACGAGCTCCAGAACCTGTACAACGCAGTCAAGAGCCCCTGGTCATCGAGCGAGGACGGGAGGATGATGGAGCTCGTGGGGATATACGGACCGGGGCGCTGGGCCGTCATCGCGTCCTACTTGCCGGGCAGGAACGGCAAACAGTGCCGCGAAAGGTGAGGCGTTGAGCTTGACAGCAAACCAAATTCCACCATCGTCGAAGGTCTCCGATACTAACAGGATGGCTGCGTGGTTGTTGTTGTTGTTGTTGGTCTCGCCAGGTGGCACAACCAGCTCAACCCTGCGATCAAGAAGGACTCGTGGGCGCCGGAAGAAGACCGACAGATCATCGAGCTCCAGGCGAAGCTCGGCAACGCGTGGGCCAAGATCGCCGACCAGCTCAGCGGTCGCACGGACAACGCCGTGAAGAACCGCTGGCACTCGTCGCTCCTCAAGTCCAACACGTCGCGCGTGACGCGCAGTCGGAGGCAGCCGAGGAAGCGCAGTGGCGGTGGCGATAGCAGCGGCGCGGGGGAGAACAGCAGCAATAATACTCGCACAACCGCGGACGCGAAGAAGAAAAAGAAGAAGACGACGTCACGCTCGAAAGCTTGCGATCCCGATAGCAGTAATGAAGTCTCGTCACCCACCGCTGTGGACGCAAACCTGCAGGAGCTGAGCGAGACGAAGTTCTCGTGCCCGCCGCCTCCAGCTCCGCCGTTGTCTCCACCACCGCCGACTCTGCTGGTGGCAGCAGGAGAAGAGCAACCTCAGAATGCGTCTATGGAGATGTCGATCAAGATGGAGTGTGACGAGCACCAGTCGTTCCACGACCTCCTTGCTTCTCAGTTGTTCGGCATGGAGCCAGAGGAAGAAGAGGAGAGCCAAGATGACCCTTCCCAGCCGTCTTTCGAGGCTGTAGCGACCCCAGACGCCAGCTCCTCGCCGTTCTCGATGATGATGAAGATGTTCTCGAGCGGGACTGAAAGTAGCGACGTGGACGTGGACATCACCAGCTGTGAGTCGCTCACGTTCGCGCACTGCGGCGGCGATGGAATCCCCAGTCTCGTTGCGGAGGACCCAAGCCCTAGCTTTTGTGTCGTGAAAGACGAGTTCCCTGGTAGCAAAATCAGCGACTTGCAGCTGTTGCCCATGCAGATGCAGACGCAGATGCAACCGGACGAGGAGGATCAGCTTCTCTACCACTCGGTCTGGAGAGGCGACCCCGTCGCGACAGGGACGTCGGACCCCGTTGTCGTTAACATGGCGCCGTTGCTCGGTGTCTGTAAGGAAGACCCGCCGTCTTCGTGTGCAAGCGATGCGTTCGCCCTATCGATGTCTGCTGGCGGACCGTTTGCGTCTGCTTCCGACACTTCGATGCTCTTCTCTGGAGGCGGATTCTCGTCGTTCCCCATGCCGAGGGATGACGAACTGGACGTGAGTTTGCCCTCGTACTGCGGCGAGGACATCCTGCTGTGAGCTGTGAGTTGCGAGTAAGTGAGGCTCGTCGTGTGGTTGGTTGTTTGTGTGTCGTTGGAAAAAGCTGTCAAAGTAGGTAGGTCCGTCGAGTGTCTTGTGTGGAAGTAGGTGGCCAGTGGTAAGGAGGAGCTTGGAAATCGAGATCGGTCTCTCTCTCTCTCTCTCTCTCTCTCTTTCAAGGTTTTCTATGTACTGCTGTTTGTTGGAACCCGCCACAAGAAGAAGAGCTGTAGGTTGTAAGCTTGCGTGCGTGACCAAGCGACCGTTTCTGATCAAAAAGCCTGACCTTCAAAGGTCACACGTGGCATTGAAAAGTTTCTGTGTGCGCCAAGAGACTCGTTCTTCCAGACTAATCCTTTAACCTCCTTCGGCGGTTTCTGCTGTTTGCGTGTCTGTGTGGCTGGCTGGGAAGACACAACCCAACCACAAGCCACAGCGCAGCTCTTCGCGCCATTCCACCAAAGCCGTCGCCTGCAGCAAGTCCTCCTTTCTCTCCGCTTCGTGTGCATGGAGCGAAAGACCGCTGCTGCTGACAGCGAAGAGAACCGTCTCGCAACAGCAACAATGCCGCTCACGAGATTCACTTCGTCGTCGTCTGTCCTCCACAGCGACGGGCTCGTGCACAAACTCTATCGGGGATTCGATTTTTGCTCTGCGTTTCAGCACATCCTCGGGTCGATTGAGCAAGTCGCATTGCTCACGAACGGAGCCAGGATGTCGTTCACGACTGGGACGATTGGTGTCAATCTCGCGGAGCTTGGACGTCTTGATGGAGCTCTGCATTCCGAGAATGGTGAAGAAGGTGAAGAAGCCGTCCGATGCACGACTGAACATCGCGTTTCTGCTGATGTGACTCGTGTTGAACACGCTATCGGATTCGCACGCTCTACTACAGGAGAGTAAGGTCGTTGCCGCGGTACTCGTACAACTAGTACGTCTTCAGAACCATGAGCTTCAATTGAGATCATTCCGTGTCATCACTCAGTTGGATTCTGACGACGCAACCCACGGGGAAGCCAGCTTCCCAGCCGTGATCCCGAGAGGCGAACTCAAGAGCGCGTAAGTGATTGAAAATGCGAGCACTCGGGAAGAGGCGAGAGCTGCAGTAGTTGACGTCTCCCAGACCCTGCGCTCGAACGCTTCAATCGCAACGAAGAGCCCGTCTTCTTTCTGATCGATTGCATGTTGATGCCTGGGTAGATCGCGTGTATGTATCGTCTTCGCTACCCAGCATCAACCTTTGCAGAAGCCCATGCTGCTGCTGGCTGTGTCAACTGGGTCTGTCAATAAATAGCTCCATCGAGTGCGCCGCATCCACGTTGACTCAGATGAGATCGTTTCGGCGTGCAAGCTCGTGTTGTCCTGGCCCCACTCAGCCTTATTGGACACTCACGCCGCGATAGCCAATCGAAGAAGGTTCACGCACACACACACGGGCAGTGTGCCAGTCGCAGGCACGGAGTCTAAAAATGAAGCCAGCAAGCTGAGTCCCAGACTCCGAAATCTCTCCTCATATAGAATAGAAATTGGAAACTCAGTTCCGCTGAAATCACTTCGCGCCTCATTTCCACACCAGAAGACGCGAACAAGGACCATTACTATTGGCGGCCAGTTGCCTCCGAGCGCTGACTCCACGCATCGCATCGCCATTGATTGACGTCGATCGACCATGAAACAGCTCTTTCCGCAGGGCAAAGTGCACGCCAAGCCCAAGGCTATCGTCGTCGGCTCGCAGTCGCCGCCCACGATCGCCATGACTGGGAAAGCGCCGCCGCTCCGATTGGCGATGAAGGCAACCGGACCGTCCGTCCCTGAGAATGGCGGCCACAGCCCATACACGCCCGGGAAGTGGGACATCTGGATGCTCGGAATCACGATCGTCATCGACGGCCAGTACTTCTGCTGGAACGCCGGACTCGCGGCGGGACTCTACAGCTACCTGATCGCGTACTTCCTCGTCGCATCGACATACATCACGCTCTGCTGCTGCACTTCGAAGATCACGGGCGCGCTGCTGTTCGCAGGAGGCGTGTACGGACTCTCGCGGTGCACGCTGGGCTTCGATCCGGCATTCATGATCGGCTGTTGCGAGGCGCTTGAGTACATTGTGTACGTGTCGACGTCCGTGATCTCGTTCGTGGACATGGTCGTGCTCGTGATCCCGGTCCTCGAGTCCGTCAAGCCGCTGGTCTGGGCCACGTTCTACATCTCGGCGCTCTTCTTCCACCTCAAGAGCGATCGCGTGTTCTGGATCTTCAACATGGTCATCGACTCGATCTTCATCGACATCGCTGTGCTGTTCTGGCTCGGCTCGCTGCCGCACGTCGACTTCCACAAACACGCCGCCTAGAACCCAAACCTGCACTTCGTGGACGGGTTTGCCGGGTTCATGAAGGTGCTACCGCTTGCTCCCTGGTTCTTCGCCGGCATCGAGGAGCTCAACCTCGCGAGCGACCAGGTGGCGCAGTCGAAGCTCATGGTGCCGTTCGCCCAAGTGACGTGCGTGTTCACACTCTTCATCACGAGCCTCGCCGTCTTCCTCACTGTTGCGTCGCTCCCACCTGGTTTGTCGGAGCTCGTCGGAGAGCCCGTGCCGTTCAACAACTGCTTCGAGAGACTCTTCAACGTCTCGCACAAAGTCACGACGATCCTGTCGCTGCCCGCAACATACGCCACGGCGTTCGGCTTCATGTGGTGCTGCGGCAAGCTCATCGCGGCGATGGCCACGTTCCGCCTGCTGCCTTCGTTCCTCTCGAAGACGTCGCAGCGCCACGGCACACCCTACGTCGCGATCATCGCCGGGTCCGCGCTGAGCTACTCGCTGTGTCTGCTGGTGTACGGCGTGCCCAAAATCGCCACGTACTTGTACATCATCTGCACTATGTGTGGCTTCATGTCGTACATCGGCTAGTGCATCGGCTATATCTCGCTCAAGCTCAGCTACAAGAACATAAAGAGCTCGTCGCTCAAGAACCCGTTCGGCATCTTCAGTGCACTGTACTCACTGAGCGTCTGGGTTCTCTCGGTCACCGCGATCGTCGGGTACCAGGGCAACGGCGACGTGGAGGTCCTGGCGCTCCGCTGCACGGTCGCGGCGCTCAGCGTCTTCTACTTCGTGTACTCGAAGTAGCGCCAGACGTTCTCGCCTCAGGAGAATCGAATCTCGCTGGCCGCGCACGTGGTGAAGTTCAACGGCCAGCGCTCCGCGGCCTCGCGCGCCAAGCGAGACAACATCGCACGACCGTCGGCATGGCGGAGAGCAGGAACACGATTGGCGGTGGCAGTCAGTTTACAGACAATAACAACCACTCGGTCCATGGCGACTCACCCGCGTCCGCGACAATCGTGCCCACGCCGCAGAAGCAGAAGCAGCAGCATGCACGACCGCTACCGTGCAACGTCAACCACGCGATACGCAGTGACGGGTACTGACGGACGAGTGGGGCGGTCGGGTCTCCATGTGTGTTTATGGAGCGAATGGTTGACAGACATACCGATACGTCACCCAACGTCGCTCCTTTCTGAGCCTTGCCTCATCCCTTGCAATCCCCGCTGGAGAGCGTAGCATAGGAGCCCCGGTTGTCGTGGGCGCACGGACTAGCAGCACACGCGCATGCGAGAGAGTGGTCTGGTCATCCTCTGCGCATCGCAGGCGCGCTCTTCCGCGTCTCGCGAGCGTTTTGCTCTATGAGAATAAAACCCTTCACGCTCATCAGCAGACGACGATGTGGAAGATGACTGACGTGGACGCATGTGCTCCAGAGGGTCGTGGTCCTCCAATGCTCTGAAAAGTGCAGCAACAAATCAGAACCACGCTCGTTAGTACACCGCCTCAGCTCAGTGATTAATCCCCACCGCACATTGGCACACAGACAAATGCTCACCTTTTACGCTTCTGCTCTCTTCGGCTTCTGAAATCTCTCCCATTGCTGCTGTTATCAGCCGCATCCCCTTCCGCATTACCAGCAGAGCGCTTGACGTACCAGGACAAGTGGCCCTGCTGCCCGAGCGTCTCCTGTGAGTACCTCGAGCTCTTGTGATCGCGCTTTCTAACACCAACAGATGGCGACGCTTCGCTTAAGAGTTGCTGCTGCAGTTGCATCACTTCCTGCTTGAAGAAGTTGACGAGCTCTCGTGGCGGGGCGGCACTGAGATGCCGTCTTGCTCAATCGCATTTGCGTTATTCGTGTGTTGCAGCGTGCGCGTGCGCCACTCTTGCTCGACCCCGCGCGCGCTGCTTGGCCTGCAGCTGCTCTCCCTCATGCTCGCGCTCGGTATTCTCTCGGCGCCACACGTGCCACTTCCTGTGGCCCAATATGCGCAGTCCGCCGTCGCCCATGCTTCACATGCAGAGCAGGACCGACCGCAACAATGCGAGGCTCTTCGGACGAGCTAGCTGATACCAAAATCAGAACAACCATGAAAAAGTCCCTTCAATCGCCACCCATCACCCACTCTCCGTGTTTTCGCTAATGTTTAGTGAAAACCGGAAACCTGATACTAATGACAACGAATCGTGGTTTGGCCTTTTTGGTGTAAGAAATTCAATTCGCTGAGGATGAACTCGTGGTTTTTGCGAGTGTGAGCCAGGAGAGCTACTTCCTCTCGCCTGAACTGCTTCTTCTCGATGTTCTGCTCCCGCTTCTCTTCTTCGTGGTCGTCGAATGACAGGTACGACGAGTGGAAGCACGCCAGCCCCTCAGCGATCAAGCGGTCGCCGCCGATGTGGGACGAGTACCCCAGCTGGATAAGTCCGTGGAGCAGAGCTCCGCAGAGACCGCCGACGAGTCCAGGCAGGTGCTTCTGCACCGCTCCATCCGCGCCGAGAAGCTTGACTTCGTAACCGCAGAACGCCAAGAGTGCGTCAAAGTCCTTGTGCTTGCCGAGCACGAACAGACAAAACTGAAGCACTTACTAACTTATATACATGGCTTCAACTAACTTATATACATGGCTTCGATACATGAACGTGACGTCCCTGGGCGCTGATGGCGGATCGTGGTCATCCACCCACCGTGAGCTCTACGGCCACAAGCGATAGCCGCATTCGCGAATTCCCACTGCTCTCACCGCATCGACACCAGTCGCAATGCTCTCACCACTCTTCGGAGACCACGAGCAAGACCACGAGCAAGCATGAAGCTTCCCTCGCTCTCACTTGCACCGCCACCACCAAACACCACTCTTACTGCTGAGAGTGGCAAAGAAGCCACCACTGACTATTTCAAACTCAAGTTGCCGCAACACAACCGACGACGTCGCTACACCAGGGCGAA
>JAADVN010000241.1:0-25101 GCA_023335535.1 Globisporangium spinosum
AGCCAGCCGGTGCAGAGGCTCGTGCCGTTCACGAGCAGCCACGCGACGGATTTGCTCTTCTCGTACGCGAGCGGCAGTGTGTCGAATGGCGAGACGGCAGTCCCATTCACGAAGCACTTTGCAGGCACAGACTGATCGCTGCCGCCACAGACGGCCTCGTACCCTTTCGGGTAAATCCCACGCGAAAAGTCCGAGATGGTGTACCCGATGCCCGCAGCCTCGTGGTTGCTCTCGCTGGACGCGCTAGCAGCAAAGTACTCGACGACCGCCGTGGTGCTGGGAATGAAGCTCGCAACGAAGTTCGATCGTTTGTCGTGGCCTTTTTCAGAGTACGTGTGGCTCACAGATGAGTCAGGCGAGCGCACGACCACGAAGTCGCCCTTTGGGAGGTCGAAGTCCAGGAAGTGCATCGAGATGTAGCTCACGAGCGGATACGAGATCACGTCTTTGCGGCAGGTGCCGATCGCGACAGGGAAGTCGAGCGCTCCGTTCGCGCCCACCAGTGAAGCCGCCTCAATATAGACAGCAACACGTGAAATCCACGCCTACTTTGCGGTTGTTGCAGATGCGCCTTGGGAAGCCCTCGTCCAGCGCGAGACTGGTCACTTGCTAGGTCGCTGAGCCTAGAGGATGCGTCATGTGAGCTGTAGTTAAGGACGACAGAGTCTGATGTTGAGAAAACCAAATTCTGCACAAGATTTTGACAAATACTCTCGTCAGTAATAACAACTTGCAATTGGCCGAGTCTATTTGCAGAAGCTCTCTCTTTCTCTCTCTTTCTTGTGACGGAGTAGCGCATTGTCGTCGACTGTGTCCTTGATCTCGACGAGCTGATTTGTTCGAGCTCGACGCGTTTGCAGGTCTTTATGTGTCTGGCAATACACCATGGGACGTCAGGTGTCAGGTGCGATCATTAGAAAACACCATAGCAGCATCACGAAATCAGCACTTGTGTGCCAATTTATGGATACAACAGCACGGAGTGGATGCAATACGTACACGAACGGCACTTGGTCGCGACGCGCAACAAGTCAACCTTTTCGCCCACATCCGCATAAATGAGGCAAACAAATAGTCCGCCAACACATTCATCACCCATACAAACAGCACAATGCATCCATCCGTAATCAGCAGCGCACCTGGTGGAAGCGTGACTTGAGGACCACCGCTGGAGCTCGATATCCTCAAGACGTGACGCACCTCACGCTCGTGCATTCCAGTCCGCGCCAAGCTGCCTTAGGAAGAACAGGAACGTGCGAGATAGCAATGAAAAGGCGAAAGAGGACGCACCGAAGGGAGTCGTGAACGCTGATCTACTGCTCTTTTAAGCTCTTTAGGAAATCTTGCTTCGTCGGGTCCTTTGCCATGCCGCCCTGGCAGTTCGGGGACGGCTGCACCGTGGAGCTCTTCGCCCACTGCTCGGGCGTCTTGCCCTGGATCGAGAGCGCGTGCACGCCTCCAGCGAGCTCTTCCTGCAGGATCGCGTTCACCATGCGGTGGCGCTGGATCAGCGGCTTGCCTTCAAACTGCTCCGTGACCACGACCACCTAAACGAACGACACCATCAAATTGATACATCCGTGCGTGAGCAACAAATGATCTGACAATCACGCACAACCACAAAGGCGCTGGTCAACTAACGCACCTTGAAGTGGGTCTCGGCGCCTTTCGGCACGTTGTGCATATAGCTTTCGTTGAGCACATCGAGGTGCTGCGGGCTGAACGCCTCCGTGAGCTTCTCGCGAATGCGGGTTGCGATGGGACCTTGTGGCGCGGCGGCGCTCATGGCGGTTCGGAACTGCTGGAAAACCTGGAGACACACAACCATAGAGATTGTGACATTAGATACTGCAGTCGTGCAGTGCACAGTGCGCGGAGGGTGACTTGCGGCTGGGCTGGACTGTTCTGGTGGTCGCGCACCTGGTGGCTGCTGCGCGACGCCGCGAGAGATCGAATGTGCTGCGGCCACATGCTGCTGAATGGGGCTGCCTGCCTACGTTTTGCTGAGTGAGCGAGACAAAAAGGCACACGCCCCAAGTCCTGTTTGCGCCACAGTGCGCACTTACTGAGGGAATGCGAACTTTAATTCCCTAATTTAACGTGTATAAAACCAAAACAATACAAGATTTAGTGCCATTGTTCCTAGTAAGATGTGGGACACCTTACAGTCGCATTTCAATTCCGCAATCTGGCTTGCCTTGCTGACAACAAAGCAAAGCAAAAAAGAAACAAGCAGGCGAAGATGGTGCGTCACCTGCTCAAGACCCTTCCTTTATGCGGGTGATGGCGTCTTGCACACGTATGGATACGTATTGACTGACACATTTGTACGTATGTGTTTGTGTGTGTATGCATGTGCAGATTGAAGCAGTGCTGCTGGTGAGTCGTCAGGGGAAGACCCGTCTCTCCAAGTGGTACCTGGCGGCATCGCTCAAGGAGAAGACGCGCATGATCCGCGAGATCACGTCGCTCGTGCTCTCGCGCCCGCAGAAGCAGTGCAACTTCATCGAGTTCAAGGACAAGAAGATCGTCTACAAGCGGTGCGTGTGCTGCCGCCTTCTTCCCCTCGTGTTCCCCCTCCCCCTCCTGTGCATTTTCCCTCGTTGTCTTGCATGATTGCGTGCGGCGGCGTGCTGACAATGTTTCAATCTGTGAAATGCGGATGCTTGTAGATACGCGAGTCTGTTCTTCATCGCGTGCATCTCGAAGGACGAGAACGAGTTGATCACGCTCGAGACGATCCATATGTTTGTTGAAGTGCTCGATCGCTACTTTGGAAATGTACGTGGAACAGAAGGGTCGCTTGTTGTTCTTCCCCTCATGATATCCATGCTCTTTCATGGACAAATATGCGCTTGTTTACCTGCCGTCTCTTCTCGCTCTGCAGGTCTGCGAATTGGACATCATCTTCAACTTCCACAAGGCGTACTACATTCTGGACGAGATGTTCATCGGCGGCTTTCAGGTCGAGTCGAGCAAGAAGGAGGTGCTGCGCATCTGCACAGCGCAGGAGGATTACATGGACGAGTCGAAGGAAGAGGGCTTTGTACGCCCGCGTGTGGGCACGCGTTAGTGAGTAAGGGAACTGCTGCTGCTGCTGGTGAAACTCTGCTGTCATGTCATTTACTTCCAACCCAGCGTTGTGATGTGCGGAAAATGAAAATGATGATGAAGGGAGCGAGAGAGGAAAGAGTTGAAGCGAATACACAAAGCAGGATTATATCATCACGCGTTCAGTATGGATATGTTCGTCTTGCATGGTTCCACGATGTACTGCGTGTACTATTGTGCACAGGTATTTTGAGGATCGTCCTCATTCGTGCAACCTCACCAAATAGATCACGAAACGACGCGAGTCAAATGTGTGGGGTGGCTGGCCATTTGAAATTGTGAGCAACATCGCTGTCAATCAATGAAGAAGACGCCGACACGTACGTATAGAAAACACCAGCAGCCGCGCACACTTGCTGTCAAAGGTCCACTAATTGTTACTTTGGTGCTCTGTCGTGTCTTTCCTTGCAGCATGCGCGCAAGCAGCTCTTTCGTGCAATTGCGGGCTTGACGCTCGACGAGCAGCTCCAAGTCGCCGCCCAGTTGCATTCAAGTGGCGCCAGCGTGTTACAGGTGCAAAAAATATTGGGTGATAGTCTCCAATGGCTGTGATTCAACGTGAAGCAAGATGATAAAAGCTCTTTGTTGTATTGTGTGCATGGGTGCAAACAGAAAATCAATGTGATGAAGAAAATTTCCAAGAAGCAGAAGCAGGTGACGAAGGCGAATAGTCTCAAGTACGACTGGCTGCAAGAGCACAGCCACTTGAAGAAACTGGAGGAGGTAAAGAAAGCTCGGCCACTTACGCTCGCATGGTTCTGCTCATCTTAATTGATTGTTTACGCTGATTTTGCATTTCACGCGCAGAGCTGTACCAAGGAGCTGGAGTCATTGCTCTTGCGAATGTACAACGATGCGTGCTCAGAAGAGTCGCTGTCTTCGGCGTCAAAGAAATCAAAATGCAGCAGCAAGAACATATCTGAACTGAGATCTCCTGAGCTGCCAGACCCCAGTCAATCGAGGAGGATAACAACAATACCGCGTCCCATGGCACAATAACAGACGAAAAAACAGCCGCAGCTCGTCACATTTTGCACGCGAGCTGGAAGAACTGATCAGAATGGAGCAGGTCCACCGGGTCGCGCTTTTGAAGCAAGTTATCTCGGAGCGAGAGCAGGTAGATGTTTGAAAAGCATTCTGCATAAATGTTGATCTCTTGCTTGCGAAACGCTCACTACTCTGAGTGCCCGCCCATTCATCCAGCAATTGACAATGAAACAGCTTCTAGGAGCGATCAAGGACAAGTAACGCGAGACGACAAGTAGCGACGGTGAGAACAATCAAGCACACTGGAACGAGGATATGAAAGTGAGTGTATGACTTGAACATCCCTTGACGTTTTTGGATTGATTGTTCACACTTATTTGGTGTAAATCTTTGCTTCTCTAGTCGCACGCGCAACATTTGATCTTTGACGCTGTGATTGGGCACCAAATGGTTGAAACGATTCTCGAAGAAGAGGCTGCGAAGTGTGAGCAGGATTTTGCAGTTTCGTACAACGCCGTCCTCGCTAGCATTCGCGAAGACAGAAGTGGTTGCAGTGGTGCGAGAGGATTCGTCTTACCGGACAATCAGCAAAGGCAAGAGCAGAAAATAATCGACATCGTAGACTTGTTGGGAGGCAACGAGTGCGCAGACGAGATGCTTCGACTTGAAACCCTCGACGAATTCAGAAATCTGTACGTCGGCTTGCAGCAAGACCTGCGACAATACAAACTCGACTTTGTCAGCGCAGCTTCCATGCCTGACGCAGCTGGTAGTATCGACTCTGCAACTTCCAAGACTGGTGGCTGGATAGACTCGGACGAGGAGCGCTTTCTGAAGGTTCTCAAAAGCCACGAGCGCAAGGGTGGGAGTGCCAAGAAACCCGATCTTTTGTATAACCAGCTCCAAACGGCGCTGCCGCACGTGAGTGTGAAGGACATCAAGAAGCACGTGAAGTTCCACCATCATTTGTGCTTCTACCACGAGAAATGCAGAGATCGCCAGGAGTTCGAGAGAAAGCACGTCGATGTTCATGGAAAAGCGCAGGAGAAGCTACAGGCCACGATTCGAGCAGAAAAGGAGAAGCAGGCACAGCTCGACCAGCTTCAGTCCCTTCAGAAGAACTGCAAAAAGCTGCACGAAAGGGTAGCCGGGTGGAAGATCTCAAAAGAAGCGAAAGACCGAATCGCGCAACAGCAGCAGGAAATTGAGCAGCTTATGCAGATGCAAAGGCGAGAAAAAGAGGATTTGCAGTGGAGAAAGAGACACGACAAGCAAAAGCGCTTGGTGGAGGACTACAAGTTCGTAGCACTGTTCTGAAAACGCTGAAAATGGCCAAGGTCAATTCCGCTCACAATATTTTATGATGTTTATGCCTATCGACGTGCAGGAGAAGCAAGCTGCTTGACGGGATTGCTGGCGAGAAGCTATCAGAGGAAGAAATGGCGCAAAGAGAAGCCGAACGAGCAGCCCAGAGCCTCATTAATGCTGAGCGAGTGCAGTATCGGCAAGAAGAATATCAGATGCGCATTTTCATCTCATGGGTTGAAAAGTACTTTTGTGGGATCCAAATTTCTCTCAACCAACCAATCGATCTCGATTCTATGATTCGCCAGTGCAGACTCGAAGAGGAGAAGCAGAAGCAGCTGAGGAGAGCGCACGAGGAAGAGATTCGAGTTGCAAAACTAAACGCACTGAAGGAGGAGACACCTTACGCGCAGATCATCGCCAACATTGTGGTTCATACTGTTTGTTAAATGTCGATAATACTGTAGTCAATGGCAAAAGATAACATTGGTGTCCTCAAAGGCTGATCCAGAGCGTACGCGGCAAGAAACAGCAGCGTTCCGAGCAAACGTGGAGGGTGCACAGGAGGACCTTCCTGTAAATGTGAGTGTTCTTGATGGTACTGCTGCATGTGTCGGAGGTGTGTACGGAACTGAGTTAAGCATTTTTTCGAAATGGATGCGTCATAACAGGAAGCTACGATTGCGGCACGCTTTTCAAGAACGCTCGCTTCAAGTTGGGCCTCGCGCTTCGAGTATGTTTCCTCATAAGTGTCCAATGTGGAAATGCCGGCTTCTCCTTGACGCTGACGTTTTCGATGGTGGTGTTCTATGTTCTAGAATGCTGGGCTTCATACGACCGAATATGCGCGTCAGGTGCTGGCGAATGTGAAAGTGAGCAATGCCGGAGCGTATCGTCACCACGTTGCTCAGTCCACGCAGCTCTGGTGAACAGACGCTCGAATGCGACAGCACTTGCTGCCTGTACAAATACATTCTGGATTAACTTAACGAGCAATGTTACAAAGGAAGGCATACCTACGACCTCAAACCTCGCAGCCTAAGTCTCGCATCATCTGTGTCCCACGAGCAAGCTGCGTCGTCATGCGGTGTAGAGATTTCTGGTACTGTGAGCGCAGCGAGAAGAGCATCTTGGACTGCACCTGGATGGACGACTCGACCATCTGGAGCTCGTTCGTGATCTCCGCTTTCGAAAGCGCGGCGCTCTGCGCGTTCAGCAGACTCTTGCTCGCGGTCTGGCGCCGATGTGACCGGTTCATCCAGCGCACGCAGCTCATTTGGATGCGCCGCGCGTGCTTCTCGCTCTGGTTCTTGGACTTGGCGGCCTGCAGTAGCTCCTTCAGGTCCGCGCGCTCGCGCTTGAGCTCCTGGATCTCGGTCTTCGCTGCTTCAAACGATGCATTCGCTGCGTCAAACGCGCAGATGCTCTGCACATTAAGCACACCATAGCGACCAGCACATGCGTGTTAGTCGACCATCAGAGTCACTGCAGATGCAGCCTTAACTCACCACATGAACGTCACGGTACAAGTGGCACCAATACGTCGAGTCTTCTGCAAACATCACTGGGCCATCATCATCATCATCATCATCGGCATCATGGACATCTACGCCAGCGACAACTTCATCGCGACTCGTCAACTGACTCATACGCACTGCAAGCGTCCTTGCAGACAACGCAGAAAAAGAAGAAGAAGACACGACTCCGAGCAGGTCGCGCCGCGCGTTCTGGCGCTTCAGTCCGCACTCCACGGGCATGCGATGCGCTGTGGCGCGTGACTGTTCCTTCGCGATCAGCGTCCGCACGCGCTTCTTCCACATGGCGTTGGCGTTCGCGCCGCGGGCGATGTCGCGCGCCACGCAAGCCACGCGACAGAGTTCCTGCGCCTCAAAGTGGCGCCAGATCTGCTGCTTGCACTCGTCCGGCAGCTGGCCCAGCATCTTGTGCTTCCTCTCGTGCGGATGGAAGTGTCGAGTGTCGAGTTTGAATGATTCGTGATGCTTTGGAATTGGAACTCGAGGTGGCTATTATTCGAGCGAAGGCTTATAAACGGGTCGGAACGAGGGACTGATCCTAAAATCCCGGTATTCTACCGGCAGAGAAACGGTTTCGAAGTGGTTTTCTCAAACAAATACCGGAACTCATGTATGAAACAGACGTCAAACTACCGATATTTATATCGGTATTTTGATGCGTAGGCCTGTGTAACTAAATATGTAGATTAACAGGTGTACTTACAACAACCTAAATGACTTTGAAATGGCTACATTTCAACTGGCTCCACGGACTGACCATCACTCGTTGGCAAGTGAATGGCTACATTTATCCCAACTCTTTACTCCACGAACACGCTACAGGCACGCCAATGATGAACTACTACGTACAGACTTCCACATATCGGTACTGCATGCACTACGCACTTCGTTCAACATCACACATCTAAGAATGCTGCATCTCCAACTCTTGCACTGATGTTTGCTCTTCGCTGCCGCAATTCTCGTTTTTCTCGTTGTTGCCTCGCAGCACCCTTGGTCTTCTCGCCTTTGGTCTACTCTCGTCGTCGAACTTGTGGCGCTTGCCCTCTGTCCCCGTAGACTCGGGCGTCGGTCTTGGAGTCACAGGCATTGGCGCTGGTGCACGTGTGTACTTTGGCGGGTGGGAAACCGGGTTCGGTGTGGGTGCTCGTTCTCCTGACGCTTGCGATGCCTTTCTTCGATGGCGGCTGGCGTGATGCTCGGAGTCGACGTCGGATCTGAAGAGGGCGAGGCCGTGGGGGTGGCCGTCGGCGCCGAAGTAGGCGTGGTCATCGGGGTCTCCGTCGGTGTTACTGTGGGTGTGGCCGTGGGGGGGTCTCCGTTGGAGTCTCTGTTGGTGTTGCGGATGGCACGATCGTGGGAGTGTCGGATACCGCGGACGAGTTCGAACTCAAACTCAAACTGGAGCTTTGAGACTGCGAGAGCACTTGATGTGAGTGGATTGCTGCGACGAGAAGTGCACTGAACATGAGTTGCTTGACGAGCTTCATGATGCGTATGGTTGAAATCGGTTCGCGGCTTGAGTACCTGCGGCTGTCTTGGTCTTGGGGCTTGCTTGGCTGGAGGTGTTTCGGAAAATGAAGAGGAGGAAGGAGTGTGGATGGAGAAGTTTGTGCAGGAAACGGAATAGGAGCGATCACTCTCAGTTACCTCCTCCAGTTAGCAGACATCACAATATCTCGGGGGTCGTCGGCTGAACATGAACTTATCCAAGAGAGTTGTTGCCTTTTGACAATTGCCACATACTATAGTTGTAGCAAAACACCGCGGATAGGACCAAGAGGATCCAACAGATGCGAGTAGTATGCTATCACAAACGCTCGCATAGTACTATACTGTCTTACATCCCGAGCCGCTGGCGCTGGATAAGCAGGTGAGTGATGTGGACTGCAACTGCAACCATTTCCCTCACAATCGATGGGCAACGTCCTCACGACCGCATTCTGGTAAGCATCACCCACGATTACACACTGACCGACTTTCATTGCGGCAGGTGACTCGTAGGAAGCCAAAGCCTTCATGAGAAGCGGAGACCTCCCTGCGTGATAACGACACTAGCAAGGATACTGAGAGGACCAAGGCGATTGGTTTGAATGTATCTACCTGTCATTTTGAGCCAACGCCGGTACTAACAACGCCAGAAGAACCCGCTCTCCCTAGCATCAGCCCAGTCGGAAATAGCCGCCACTGAGAGGCATCTCGTATGTTGCTCCATTTGCCAGAGTGAGTTGCGGTTCTCTACACACATCTCCATTTAGATTATGATAAAATTGGATCGCAAGATGCGCTAAAATGGCAAGCATATTTGACATCGAGAGCTTTCTATCTAGTAAGTAGCCCACCACTTCTCGAGCTCTTGACTCGCTCAATTGGCCAGACTCACTAGTCTTTGGAACAAGCTAATCGAACTCTGTAGTATTGACCCATGAGCGGCTACTACTCCGCTCTCCGCAATGCGGAGTATGGCGCGGACTTTGCCTGTTGCGGCGGGTGCTCGTCCTCCAAGCGGTTCGACGGGTACCAGAAGATCACCACCGACTCGAAGGTGTTCATCTGGGACGTGAAGCTCAAGATCAACCCCGCGCCCGTGTGTTTGCTCACGTTTCCCTACGGCCCGGGGCTGAGCGAGCAGGTCGGAGAGCGACGCATGCGCAGCGGCCGCCTCGTCGGCACGAGCTACCCGATCGACCACGACTACGACTCACTCTGCTGCGAGCAGCGAGGCACATGCTTGGCGCTGGGTGAGGACGCCTCGAGGATGTGCCAATGCGTCAAGCGCTGGGGGTTCGCGGGCGACCACTGCGAGTTCAGCAGTAGGTTCTATTTGCCCTTTGAAGGGTACCTATGTCTGCTAATTTTGACTGATAGGCTGGCTTTGTGTGTAACTGGGTTTAGTCTGCGAAACTGCAGCCATGAACAATACCAAGCTCTTCCCAGCGACGATTAACCTATCGGACGTGAAACTCATGCTGCCTGATCTGCGGGAGTACCTGCTATCCTTCGACTATGCGAGCGCGATCCAGGCTTCGATGCATGTCAGTACCAGCGCCTCCAGTACAAAACCAGAGGACTCTCTACTGGGAGTGCTGGAAACCAATTCCTACCGCCAGTATGGCTGGGCCATGAGCGCCTACTCCCTCGCATTCGCGGGCTTCTTCGCGATCCTCTTTCACTTCCAAGTTTGCTGGAGCTTCTGCTGCTTCTCCTGTGGGTGCCGGAAGCGAGACCCAACCAAGCAGCAAAAGATCTGCTCCAAGCTCACCAAGCTCTTCTGGGGTTCGCTCTCGTGCGTGCTTCGCTGCGCAGGCTGTGTCGCCGTCATGCTCACGTTCCTGACGCTCACGCCCAAGATCATGCCCGTCTCGGAATTGATTGGCGCTCAGCTTAAGGGCACCCTAGTGAACGACATGACGCAGTTCCAGAATGCGTTCCTGACCCCGCTGAGTGACCTCCTGACTGTTCAGGGTACCACCACAACAGGAGGACTCAGTCTCCCTCAATTATAGGCTGCAGCTATAGCCCAAATGGCGCTGCACACATTCCTCGACAACCAGACCTACGAGCTGGGCTAGCTCCGCGAGCCCGTGTTTGCGATCTTTGACGAGCTCCAGAGCTACACGTTGCTATATCCGACAGCGCTGAACGACCAGATCAACTGCAACATGAACATCACACTGAACATCGCTGTCCGCATGACGATCGGCGCGTAAACCGGCTGCTTCAGATGCAAAGCCTGCTCGACGGTGATGGACCTAGTCGAGGTGGCCAGCGATCTGTGGAAGCGAAACCCGTTCCAGGTGCAGATGGATCTGCTGGGTGCTCAGCCCCAACTGCAGGAGTTTGGGGCGGCGAGGGTGAGTTTAGAGCCTGCGATCGCCAGATTCCAAGACCAAGTCAACACTTCGTGCACTGCCTTCATCGAGAAGACAGTAGAGATCGCATCCAAGTATGGAAAGCTACGGACTGAAGCGTACAACGTCACTTACTATGGATCACTGGGGCTACTCGGATTGAGTGGACTCGCGACAGTGCTGGGCATCGGGGGGGGGGGAGGGTCACCTATGGGATGTCCTCGAACAAGCGCCAGGTGCCTCGAACAACGTGCTTTGTAGCAGAGATCACATTCATCGTGGCGGTGGTGCTCGTGGGAGTACTGTACACAGTGTTGATGATGGCAAAGGACGGGATCGCGACCCTCGAGGTCTTCGACGACAGCACGCCGCAATTCTTTGAGGGCGACCAGGTCGCGAAGGACATCCAGAACGTGCTTTTTGATGGGAACCTCGTGAGTGCGAGTGGCATCGACGCGACATTAGCGTTCGCCGATACGCTCCGAATGCCTCCGCATCCGACGACATCGGATGACGACCCGCCGAGGTTTGACATCCAGAGTCTGTACCTGTCAGTCTTTGAAGACCTGTTCGCGCTGGGGAACCTCGCAGCAGATCCTGATACTGCGATCGTGGAGCTCTTTGGCTGGGATGAAGCCTTCATGACCACACAGCGCGATTTGCTCCTGGCTACTGCGTTTGGGAACGCGAGTGTGATGTCACCGTATGACCAGCCGATTCACAAGGAGCTGCTCAATTCGACCACAACGCGCCTTCTAGACCCAAATAACGACGCAGAGTTTGCGACAGACAGCGACCTGGCGGAGATCCAGAGGGTGTTCAACGAAAGCTGGCGCGGTGTGGACAACAGAGGCGCGCACCAAAACTACTTGGTCAGTATGCAGTGGCAGTTTGTGGCGCAGCTGTACTTGCAAAGACTGCGTCTCGTCAAGTACACGACGAGTGTGGAAGGGGTCATCAGCAGCACGCGACCACTGCTTGGTAGGGATTGCGGCCATTCCCTACCTTACTCTCTATAGCGCAGTGTCTAACCATATTCATCCTGCCTCTCTATGTGCTCCATTAGACGACCTGATAGCGAAGACAAGCGCGATGGAAGCGGCCGAGTTTCAGCTCAAGAGCGCGGTCGAGTACTTCACTGATGCGATCCGCGCAAGATCCACGACTGCTCCTACAACGGCAACTATGGTATGCTTCATAGGCTCTCTTGATCACTTATACTATCTTATATATTTCTAACAACTTACTGCTCGCTCTTTTGACCCATTAGGCTGGCTTCATGCATCCATCAACACGCTCTTCAGCCAGTTCCAGGAGCTCATCACGCACGCGGAAAAGGCCGTGATCCTCTGCATGATCAGCGCTGGAAACACGCTCTTCGGCCTCGTTTTCGCGTCCTACTTTGCCAACCACCTGTGCAGGAAGATTGTTAAAGTGTACATCGGCAATTAGAAGTGAGAAGTGGAGAGAAAGAAAGAAAGGACAGCCCCTCAATCAATCAATCAATCAGATAACCCAATCTAGCAAGGATCAGCCTCAGTACTGTCATATTTCGACACAAGAGTGGTCTGGCCAAGGCGCATCCCTTTGATAACTGCAGTGTACCGCACTGGACCTCCATGCACTGGTGGCCAGTGAATTGCGTGGATCTTCTCATAGATATTGGCAAAAGTGTAGCCATGTTGCTGGCAACTTGTCAATCATTGTGTGTCCAATGGACAAGAAAGGCGTCCACCTGGCCGCCGAAAAATCCAATCACACATAGTTTCCAGCACTGGGTGATTGGATTTTCCACACCGATATCAGCCAATCAACGCGTTTAAAATCATTTCCACCAATTAACAATTTGTATATCGCGGTTAGGGAAGTACCTACAATAACTTTCCATCAATCAGAGACATAGAAGTCCACTAATCGGGTTGTGGGTTCAAGACCATCACTCTTCCGTGAAGAAATGGCCCCAACATGACCCATTCCCAAAGAAGCCACCAACCAGAGAAGACGCCAAGAAGCCAACAGCTCTGTTACTACTGTTAGCGCATGTACTACCAACCACCGCCGCCCGCCAACCCCGCCGCGGGTTCCGCACCCTCTGCGCCGTCCGCCCCTCCCGCTGACGACGACACCAATGGCCTCTACGCGCCTGCTCCTGCTCCAGTGCCGCGCTTGCCCGCGAACAGCTCCTTCATGTACACGCAGCAGCAAACGCAACAACAACAGCAGCAGTTTGCAGGCCAAGGCGGCGTCACGGGACCCCGTGTGAGCGTACCCATGTACCCGAATGTGGGTGTGTCCCCGCCGATGAACGCGCCTCCGCTCTCGCCGGCGTTGTTCTCCTACCAGGCGAACGGCAACTTGGCGCAACAGCAACAACAGCAGCAGAGCCGCGGCTCGTTTAGTATGGCACCGCCGAACCCCGTGGGCGGTGGACAATCGTTCTACCAGCAAGACCTGCAGCAGCACCGAGCGTCGTTCAGTGCGGGTATGGCGGCGCCACCGAGTCCAGTCGCACCGCGCCGAGCGAGCATGAACGGATCGATGCTGCATGGCGGATACGGCCCCGTGGTTCCGAACCTCTTAGGGCCACAAGGCTCGTTCGCTCTGCAGCAAGTGCGTCCTGCGACGATCCCGTCGAGCGTCGTAGAGCTGCGCTTCAAGTGCCGCGGACTCAAGAAAAGCGATTTCCTGTCCGAGTCGGACCCGTTCCTGGTCGTGTACATGGAGGAAGGCGCGCGCTCGTGGCGGGAACTTGGCCGCACCGAGACGGTCGTGAACACAGCGGACCCGACGTTCACCAAGGCGTTCCACGTCGACTTCTTCTTCGAAGAGGTGCAGCGGCTGCGCATTGAGGTGTTCGACCGCGACAGCACGTCCGAGAAGCTCACGCAGCACGATTTTCTAGGCTGTGTGGAGCTCACGATGGGGCAGCTCATGTCCGCCGTGGGCCAGTCCATGGTGCTCTCGCTGCTGCAGAAGGACAATGGCCGCAACCACGTGCACGGCATCAGCGGCCACGTCGTGATCTCGGCTGAGGAAGTGTCCATGTGCTCGGACATGATCAACGTGCAGTTCGCGGGCGTCAAACTCGACAATAAGGACGGCTGGTTCGGTGCCTCGGACCCGTTTCTCAACATCTACCGCATCAAGAACGAGAGCGCGGACCCGGCGTCGCCCAACTCGTGGCTCCACGTGTGGAAGAGCGAGGCGATCATGGACAACCTGAACCCGCGCTGGCGCGCCACGACGCTCAGTGTCCAGACGCTTTGCAACGGGAACCTATCGAGACTGCTCAAGTTTGAGTGCATGGACTGGGAGAAGAGCGGCCGTCACCAGCTCATCGGTACTGCGACGATGACTGCCGCCGAGCTCGTCTCGGGCGAGAAGCAGAGCATCGACTTGATCAACCGCGAGCGCCAGCTCAAGAAAGGCAAGCGGTACACGAACTCGGGTGTGCTCAAGGTGCTAAGCATCGAGAACTTCAAGCAGCACACGTTTGCGGAATACCTCCGTGGCGGCTGCGAGATCAGCTTGATCGTTGGCATCGACTACACGGCGTCGAACGGTACGCCCTCGGATCCGAACAGTTTGCATTACCTTGGCGGCGGGTACACGGGCCGGATGAACGACTACCAGTCGGCGATCAGCGCCACAGGCGCGATACTCGAGCCGTACGACGCAGACCGAAAGTTCCCGACGTACGGCTTTGGCGGACTAGTGAACGGCTACGTGAACCACTGCTTCCCGTTGACCTGGGACCCAGCGCAACCAGAAGTCGAGGGTGTCCAGGGGATCCTGGAGGCGTACGCCAACTCGTTCCAGATCGTGCAGCTGCACGGCCCGACGTTCTTCGCGCCGCTGATCCGCCAGGCCGCGACGATCGCGACGCATTTCTCCAACCCGGCCGCGCAGCCCCAGGGCGAGAATCTCAAGTACTTTGTGCTGCTGATCATCACGGATGGCGCGATCATGGACATGCAGCCGACGATCGACGAGATCGTGGCCGCGAGCTTTTTGCCGCTCTCGATCGTGATCGTCGGCGTAGGCAACGCGGACTTCTCCGCGATGGACACGCTGGACGGCGATGGCAAACTGCTCTACGACTCGAGACATCGCAGCGCCGCGCGAGACATGTATGTTTTACGAATGCGTCTGTCTATCTGATGATGGTGGGATAGTGTACTGACTGCTTTGTGCTCTCTGTGTGAATTTGTATTCCTACAGTGTGCAGTTTGTGCCGTTCAACCAGTTTCGAACAAATCCAGCGCGGCTCGCGAAGGAGACGCTGGCGGAGATCCCACTGCAGCTCGCGCAGCACTTCAAGGCCAAGGGCATCAAGCCCAACGTGCCGCTGCAGCGCATGGGCACGGAACAGCTCATGATGAATGTGGCCGGCGGCAGTACGATGAACAGACCCGCGGCGGCAGCGACAGAGGGCATGCGCCAGTCGTTCTCGGGCTTGCAGGTGTGAAGAACAAGGTAGAGGAAGCGGAACTCTACCTTGCACTCGTTTTTTGTTGGTGAAGAGTTGGTCGGTTCTCATGGAGATTTAAAGAGGATAAAGCATAAAGGGCTGTAGTCAGGTGTGCAGTTCTATATGTTAGCTGCGGTTCTCGCCTGAGATTTACAGATCAATGTCCAATGGTTGTTCGTGTCTGTCAATCCTCACATCTGGCTGACCCTGGTGATTTGGTTGTCTACAGACCTCATCGTCTTATCTACGAAGTCCTACCAGCGTAGCATGAGAGGCCACGCATGAGGTCTGTATACATACCATGTAGACCTTTAGCCTCTCGTCTGTTCTTCGATTCGGCGCCTTCTCTACATCAGTTCCTGAAACACCCCAAGAAGTCCAAACCAAACCGCAACCATGCGTCTAGTGAAGCTCATCAAGCAGCTCGTACTCTGCGCGCTTCTTTTCCCCACCCTCCAGTTGCATCAAGTGCTCTCGGAATCTCCAGAAGCCCCAAGCACGCAACTGCCAAAGTTCGCGCCAGTAGCCATGAGTCCGAGACCAGCGTCCGATTCCAATGGCAGGAACCCAAAGCCGCGAAGACCAAGAGGACTGCCGTATTAACATTGAGTAGCGGTCTTCTTTAATCGCCGAATTCCGTGCTTTTCATTGACTATATACTTGAGTGCTAATCGAGGCTTTCCACCGTGTTCCCCATTTTCGCCCTCACTACAAGTGTCTAAATGCAGACCCAGCACCTTCGCATAAAGTACCAAAATTGGTCTCACCCAAGGCTGGGATCCCAATCGAAGACCTACCGTCTTCCTATTTTCAGGCCGGAATGAGAGATACTCGACCTGTGCATTTGTAATCCGGAGAACTCGTCGACCTGAGCGCGCGCTCGGCTTCACAGAGAAGACGGTCGGTTGATTCAAAGCGCTCCCTCGCTCAATCCAGCCAAGAAGCAGCATGGTCGTGGCGGTACGTTCGTCTCTCTGTTGAACATTGCCTAGAAGTCCTTATGCTACGGCTCACTTGACGCTTGCTTGTCAACTATGTGTGCTATCAGCTAAATACTCAGTCGAATGGTCCGGAAGCAGTGAGCCCTTCGGTGGTGACGATGCTCCCAGGACCGGCAAGGGTACGTTCCCTCTCAGCAGGGCCCAGATCATTCGACAGCAGCCTTCGCAAACTTTAACAATGTGTACATTACCATTCTCATTTACCAGCCTCGCGGTTCACGTTTCGTCCCAGCTCGGGCTCCTCGAGCAGCTCTAGCTCTCCCGCTAGCCCCAGACGAAAGACCGTAAGCCAATCTTTATTGCGCGCTTTACTTTTTGTGAGATCCATTTCTACTTCGGCTGATGACATGTCTACTCGTCTCTAGTCCATGTTTGACATGTCGAGCGTCCGACGCAACAATGGCGGTGGCGGCATGGTGCCAAAGTCCATCGTCATGGGCGCCGAGAACGCGCGCTCCAGCGAGGGCTCGTCGCGCACGAACCTCGTGGCGCTCTGTATCGTGCTCTCGTACATCGGCGTGAGCATCCTCTTCTACCACTTTGTGGAGGACTGGTCGGTCGTGGCCTACGTCTACTTCGCGATAGTGATCGTCACGACTGTCGGTTACGGCGACGTCATCCCGCTCGCCACGGCCGGCAAGGCGTTCACGATCTTCTTTGCATTCTACGGCATCTGCACGATCGGTCTGGCGCTCGGCCGTCTCGTGGGGCTCTTCCTGGAACGACAGAAGGGCATCGCGAAGGGGGCGACGCAGAAGCTGCTCAGCAACGTCGACAGCGCGCACGCGGCCGCGAATTCGCAGGTGCTCGCTGCGAACAACCCAGCGAACAACAAGGAGCTCTCGCTCGCTGTGCCGGTCTCGTCATCAAATCACAAGAAGGACAAGAAGAAGCGACGTGCGCCGAAGTGGTGCTGCGTGCTCTTCTCAGATAGCAACAAGGCGATCCTGAACGCGCTGCTGCCGATCGCCGTGTCCATCGGTGGAGGATTGATCATCAGCGCCATTGAGGGCTGGCCCATCCTCGACTGTTTTTACTACAGCATCATCACGATCACGACCGTGGGCTTTGGCGACCGATCGCCCACGTCCGAGGCCGTGCGCATCTTTGCGATCTTCTACCTGCCGCTGGCGGTGGTGTCTGTGGCCCACGGCATTGGCTCGGTCGTCGAAGAGATCAGCAAGCGCTCGGTCATGAAATCGATAGGTTTGTGGTCCTTAGTAGCTACTGGGCAATTGAGGACGAGTGGCTGGCATTGACTGATATTTATGCGGTGTTGTGTAGAAAATCAGCATGAAGGAGCTGCTGGCGATGGACTCGGACGGCGACGGCAAGGTCTTGAAGCTCGAGTACCTCTTGTACATGCTCGTGAAGCTCAACAAGGCGGACCAGGACGACATCGACGGCATCCTCGCGCAGTTCCAGAAGCTCGACAAGGACGGCAGCGGCGAGCTGGACAAGGAGGACCTCAAGCGCCTCGACCGCGAGCTGCAGCGCGCGCAGGACGCAGAAACGCACGAGGATTGAGAGGAGAGGAGATGCGCATCCATACTAAAGTTAACATAAATTGCATGCATTCACGTTCATCCAGGTACCCAGGTTGTCGCCTTGAAACAAGAGAATCTAGAAACGAGATTCTAAAAACAATCCAAAGCGAGCACGACTGACTACGACGAAGATAGGTGCACGATCATCTGCACCACTTCGAACCGGGACCTCTGGCTCTACTTCCTGTGGCTTTGAACTTGATTCTCTATGCAAACGGGTTGACTCGGGCCGCGCCACCTCGAGCGTGAGATGTGATCTGCGAGCTCTTTTCGTTCTTCAACCCGCTTTCTCCTGCGTAGATTCAACTTGGTCGAGAGTTTGCGCTTTTTGTGAGACAGTCAAGAGGGATGTACGCCAGCGAATTGAGTGATCACCTCAAGAGCGATTCACTCAAACGAACACACCCTCGCGCGAACGTTCTCGTGGTTTGCACAGCTGCTGCTTTGCTCCCGTTGGCTCTCTGGAAACACGCCGGCGATCCCGGCAAGCAAACGCTGGGGCCATCTGGTCGACTTCTTGATCACGACGCGCGCTCGCCGCAGTCTCGATCGCTTTGACTCACTCACTCGGGGCCAATCGCGAGAGGAAAATGGGACGAGTCACGCAGCTTGAACTTGCCTGCAATGTGAGACAGACCGGACAGTGGGATCAGAGTTCCCCAAATTCAACTTGCAGATGACCACCATTTTTTACGTTTTGTAGATGCTAATCTAGATTTACTTAGTAAAGGAGGAAGTGTAAGGGATGCAATTAAGTAAACGTATTCGCTGACCACATACACGCGGATATGATTCGCTGTGGGTAATACTAAACTACAATCGCCTGCATCTAGGTATTCTAGTGTCGAAATTCGTCAGCCAGTCGTGGACGAATTCAGATCCAGTCAGAGGATCCGCAGGCTCGGATTTGCAAAACAGGAGAACTCAGCAACTCTTTTTGCACACTCGCAGCCCCAGTTGCTCCTACCAATTGCCAACAGCTTTGAATCTCTCTGTCTCTGTTTCTGTCTCTGTATGGCTCGAGCGCCAATGAGACGCCCCACGTGTTCCGGTTCTGTGCCACGTGCGCGCTTTTCCACCAGCTGAGCCGTCCAGTGACGAAGCGGATCGGGCGTGACGTCGCCCCTACGGTACGTTGCGCATTCGCGTTGCTGTGTCCACTTGGCCGCCACTCCCACGGTGCACTGCAACGAGTGGACAAACTTGGCTCAACGGTTGGTTGGCTCTGCTTGCATCGGGCGCACTCGACGACCTCGTCTCTGTTGTTAGAACACGCACGACGACGGACGTTCAAGTTGAATCTCGGCAAAAAGCCATGCGGTTGAAGATTGGGGGATGGCACCTTCAAGAGGATGAACCGGTTACTATCGAAGAACGAACGCCTGTGCAATTAACACGATCGTGGCACAATCCACTGAACGCCACTCAGTCCTACATCCTGGAGAGCCAACAAACGCAACGCCCGAGCCTGTCCTAGTCCTACATATGGGAGATCCTCCAACAGAGCCCTGCCTGCCGCCTCGCAGCCTGTGCTCCTCCAGCTCATTCCTCAATTCGCCAAGCTCAACGCACACGCGCACACACTCGCACACACTCGCACACACCAGCTCCAAGCTCCAAGCTCTAAGCCTATCAATACCCTTCAAGCCTCAATACCAAACGATGAGCGCGCTTGTGACCGTCGCGACTTGCAACTTGAACCAGTGGGCGTTGGACTTCGATGGCAACCTCGAGCGCATCCTCACCTCGATCCGCGAAGCCAAGGCGCGCGGCGCCACCTACCGTCTCGGCCCCGAGCTCGAGGTCTGCGGCTACGGTTGCGAAGACCACTTCCTCGAGCAAGACACGTTCTACCACTGCTGGGAGTCCATGGAGACGATCCTCAAGTCCGACGTGACCAACGGCATCCTGTGTGACATCGGCATGCCCGTGATGCACGACGGCGTGCGCTACAACTGCCGCGTCTACTGCCTGGACCAGAAGATCCTCTTCATCCGCCCCAAGCTCTTCCTCGCCGACGACGGCAACTGCCACGAAAAGCGCTGGTTCACGACCTGGAAGCCCACGAAGGACCGCATCCTGCACGACCACGTGCTGCCGCCAAACATCCAGAAGCTCACGGGCTTGGTGCACGTGCCGTTCGGCGTCGGCGCGCTCAACACGCTCGACACGTCGTGCTCTGCTGAGACCTGCGAGGAGCTCTTCACGCCTGACGGACCACACATCAACCTCTGTCTTGCGGGTGTTGAGATCATCGGCAACGGCTCCGGATCGCACCACCAGCTGCGCAAGCTGCACCAGCGCATGGACCTCATCCGTGGCGCTACCTCCAAGAGCGGCGGTGTGTACTTGTACGCGAACCAGCAGGGCTGTGACGGCGGTCGCCTCTACTACGATGGCTGTGCTGTCATCGTCGTGAACGGCGAGGTCGTGGCCCAGGGCTCTCAGTTCTCCGTCCGAGATGTCGAGGTCGTCACTGCGACTGTTGATTTGGACGACGTGCGCTCGTACCGCGGCGCGTTCAGCAGTCGAAGCGAGCAGGCGAGTTCGCTCGACACCATCATCCCGAAGATCAACGTCAACTTCAGCTTGTGCCACGATGAAGAAGCGTTCGTTCGCCCCACTGCGCCGATCAACGTCAAGTACCACGAACCTGAAGAGGAGATTGCGCTCGGACCTGCGTGTTGGCTCTGGGACTATCTGCGCCGCAGCGGTGGCTCGGGTTTCTTCCTTTCGCTCTCGGGCGGTGCCGACTCGTCTTCGGTCGCATGCATCGTCGGTGTCATGTGCCACCTTGTCGTTGAGGCTGCGAATCGCGGTGACAAGCGCGTGATTCAGGACGTGCAGCGCATCATGGGCACGCAAGGACAGGAGTTCAAGGTGCCTACTTCGCAAGAGTTCGCCTACCACGTGCTGCACACGACGTGCATGGGCACGCGCAGCGTACTCACGGCCGCGAAAGCCAAGACCGCGTCTGCACTCGCAGCCGAAATCGGCTCGTACCACCTGGAAATGGGCATGGACACGATGGTCGATGCTGTGATCGGTACGTTCACTTTGCTCACGGGGAAGAAGCCCGAGTCAGTGGAGTCGGGCGGCGACTTGACCCAGGACTTTGCACTCCAGAACATCCAGGCGCGTCTGCGCATGGTCATGAGCTACATGCTTGCGCAGTTGCTGCCGTGGGTGCGCTCTAAGAAGGGCTTCCTTCTCGTGCTCAGCTCGGGCAACGTCGACGAAGGTCTGCTGGGCTCCATGACCAAGTACGACTGCAGCAGTGGCGATTTGAATCCGATCGGCGCGGTCTGCAAGCGCGACCTGAAGAAGTTGCTGCGCTGGGGAGCGACAAAGTACAACTACCCGTCGCTGAGCGCTGTTGTTGGCGCGCTTTCGAGCGCTGAGGAGTCTGCTGACGCCTCCGACTTGCTGACGACGCTCACAATGACCTCCGAGGAGCTCGGCTGGTTCGGCCGTCTCCGCAAGATCGACCGATGCGGCCCGTACTGGATGTTCCGCAAGCTCACGCACCTGTGGGACCACCTGGCGCCGCACGTGGTCGCCGACAAGGTCAAGCGCTTCTTCCTCACGTACTCGCTCAACCGCCACAAGATGACGACACTCACGCCGTCGTATCACGCTGAGAACTACTCTCCGGACGACAACCGCTTCGATCTGCGGCCGTTCCTTTACAATTCGCACTGGACGCGCCAGTTTAACGCCATCGACTCGCTCAGCGAGCGGCTCGAAGCGCACCTGGGCAAGAAAGATGCATAGGAAGAATGCGATGAGTTAGACCCCAAAAAATTATAGAGCGATAGATAAATCGTAAATGGATGAATACATTGTATATGATTGCACAACTTGCCTGGCTTGCTTTCTCTCTTGTATGTCTGAACCTCCCACAAGTGTCAGCAAGGTGAGCTCAAATGCTCCAGCCCCTCAACAGTTGATCAGAAAATATAGAAAAAGGAATCAGTCGAACTAATTTGATACCAATATTAAATAGCGCTTATGCACACACAACCAGCACCAAAGCATTGCTGTAGCTAACGACCACATCAATCTGTCAACACGTAAAATACCGATACAAACACTCACTCTCGCCACACGTACCACACTCAAACTAACGCCACGTCGGTTTGCTGAACTGGGTTCATTCACTGGATCCGATCGATCACTGAGGGAACGACTGGAATTGTTCGCTACTAAACGGGTTCGATCGTTTTCCGAGCAATGTAATGCTTCTGGTAGTGGACGAGGCGTCGTTGCTGCTACCTAAAGCCGAAGTAGGAAAGTACGAGATGCTCGGCAGGTGAGGCGGTGTGCCTCGCCACTCTGGACTCTGGACCTGATAGTTGTCTTCGTGCTTCATTTCTTCTTCAGGCTCGTTCACATCTGGGGGTGCGTCATGCAGAATGCTCGTCAGCTGTAGCTGCCAGGGCAGCGGACGATTCGGTTGCCCCACGGCATGATAATGTTGTTGCTGTGGATATCTCTGTAGTGGCTGTTGCTCCTGCTGCGGGAATGCTACTGCTGCCACTGTTGGAAATGCTGGTAATCTCGGAAGCTGCGGTGCTGGTGGTACTGCTGGGGCTATTGGGAATGACGCTGCTGGAATTCTGTCCGCTGGATCCAGAATGTTGGTGAGCTTCGAATGCAGCTGTCGAGTGCGCATCTCCTGCTCTTCCTGAGCTGTTCTGCGCTGACTAGAGTATTTCGACACGATCGGATCGTTCCAGTGCTCCTGCATTCCTGCTGCTGTTGCTGTTTCATTACCACCATCTCTATCACCGCTACTCCTTCTCTTCTCGCCACTGCTACTGCTGCTACTCTCATCCGTCTCAGCAGACTGCGGATACACGTTCAGATCACCAATCAGGAATTCTTCTGAGATCTTGGCGCCTTCAAAGAGTAGACAGAGGTCTTCTGGGTCGTGCAGAAGTCGCGCGAACGCCTCGAAAAAGTCCAAGCGGAAGTCGTAGCCGATCACGCGGTGCGAGTTTGTGTCGAACACGAAGTCAAAGCGCACGAGTCCGCGGAACTTGCGGCCGAGCAGCTTCTCGACGACGCTGCGGTGCTGGAGCAGGTGCGGGAACATCATCTCGATCGTTTCGACCGTGAAGATCGACTCGTAGCTCGCTTCGGATGACACCATCGTGACGGGACGTACGATGCCGTTGGGCGTGACGTAGTCCATCTGCGGGAGCACCTTGGAGGAAATGTAGCGCAGGTCCAAGTCGCAGAGCGCGGTCGAGTAGCGCGTCCACTGGTCGCGCATCATGTCAAGGCCGACGAAGCGGCCGATCGACACGCGCTCGTCCATGACGCGCGAGAGGAACTCCATGGTGTTGACGTGCTGGCCGCTCTCGAGCGGCACGACCACGCGGAAGCCGTGCTGGAACACGCGGTGGTACTCGCGCACGACCTTGACGTACGAGCCGTCGCGGTCGTCCATGCGGTTGAGCCGCTGCGCGCTCAGGATGTCGCGCATCTGCTGCAGGTGCTGGATCTCCTGTTGCAGGTCGTTGATGTCGAGCTGTAGGTTGTAGAGCTGCGAGTTTTGCGAGTCGCGCGTGCGCCACTTGAGCTTGGGGCGTTTGGGCTCCTTGGTCTTCGCCTTCACCTTGGTCGTCTTTCCCTTGGCCGCCGTCGCTTTCGCCTTGACGCTCTGCCTGCGCGCCGCCGCCGCCAGCACGAGCGCCACTGAAGAAGACGCAGCAGCAGGCGGTGGTCTTGACGCAGACGCTATGGGTGGAGAGGAGGCCATGGCAATGGTCGTCAGGGGCGAATGGACGGAGACACGGGCCGCCGATGCTGATGCGAGTGGTCGAAGGAATGCGTCTGTTGCCCTTGTCGGAGAATGCGGAACTGGCCACCCGCTTGTTGAGGGCAAGTTGACGGTCCGCCGTAATCTAATCAGCAGCGCGTCCCGAGTCCGTAACCAAAGGGTGCTCTTACTGGGTTTGTGGGTGGTGCGGGAAGAAAAGCATGCGACATGACGACAGGTGGGTGGTTAAACAAGGGGTGGTTACCCCTACCCAGAGACAAAAATGTTAAAGCATTTATTTGTGCTGCGTGTGTGTGCGTGTGTATGTGTGTTTTTTTGTATGGGGTTCTTCACTTCGTTTTGTCCTGCACGATTAGGTTCCATCGCCAACCGTCGCAACGGAATCCCCATAGATTATTAGAATATTATGGGAGAAAGGAAATCATTATGGCAGTGAGACCACTTTCACATCTCGCGTGATAAAGGAAAGGACCCAGGCCCCTCGTCCTACTCCTCACGAGTAATCAATTTGGGCGAGCCTCTTGCTCGTCTTGCTGCTTGTGCTGGCTGGCTCGTAATTGTAGCGAGGGCTCGGCGCAATCGAGCAGCAGTGGGGCAGCATTTTCCGCCATTTTGATGTTTTAGAATCTCCATAGTATGATTGATATCATGTCATCCATGGCTGCCATGCGCATGTGTTACGTTCCATAGAAAAAAATTGATTGATCTTACAACAGATGAGGCACCGCGAATTTAAACGCGGCCAAAAAAGCAAAAAAAAAGTGGTCTGAAGCCACTTTCTATTTCTTCGCATCGCATGACCAAATGACCAACGGCGAGACGGTGGAGAACATCCAGAACACTTTTTGTCTGAGGTAGAGCCTCTAAAAACTCCAGGCGTGCCAAACGCGTGGCCCACAATGCGATATGGATGGATATACAGGATTCTCGCTGCTCGGAGAAAATCCATGCTCTGAAAGCCTGCCTGGGCGTCCCACCAAATAGATCCCTGTTGACTACCTCCTGGCTGGCAACCACGCATCGCTTTGCTTCGCACGCTGTGCGATCATTTGTGATAGAAAGCACGATTCTCAAGATGGAAAGGGAGGCATGTGACTGGCGGCAAGTTGATTGGCTCGCTCAACTGTACGTACATTTTTCCTTTCTCTACACTGAAATTTCAAACAGAAAATTTGCACACAGTATGCTGTGTGTGTCGTTGTGAATGTGAGGGATACCGTGATGTAAGGTTTGTATCCAGCACAACTCACGGTTCGTATCTAGCGAGTCAGACGAGTGTTTGTTAGAGCTGTTAGATGTGCTGCCAAGCTCACTTTCCTTTTCGTCGCCTTCCAACCAGAATGGAGCGAGCGCCACATGCGCCGTCGTCTTCGTCGTCATCGTCTCTCTCTCTCTGCCTACCGCCCGCGATCCACCAGTCGCCAACATCCGCCGACGCGTGCGCCTGCATCTCCATTGTGACGCTCGTTTAGCCATATCCGACGGGGCGTGTGTCTTATTTTTTC
>JAADVN010000242.1:0-25068 GCA_023335535.1 Globisporangium spinosum
ACGTCTGCTCTCACTCTCACTTCAGCTGGCTGAATTGGTCAACATCTAACAAATCGTTTTCTGTACTGTAGATTCCAGCCATGGACTCAGCATTTACAGTGTGATGTCCGTGACGATTTACTCGGTCGCTCTCGTCGGGGCAATTCTCATCACGCGAATGGTAAGAGGAATGCCTGTCTACTTTTGCGTACCAGGCTGTGTTTGGGGCATGATGCTGACTTTGATTTTTCGTGTAGAATGGCGTCACGTTTTCGGCAGCGACGTTCTTCAACGACATGACCTCAGTGTGCGTCGTCCTCGTGTTCCTGATTTCCATCGTTGGCAATGCGATTTGGATTCACGTGTCGTCCAATGGCCAAGAGACCAACAGCAGTCATATTTACTATCTCCTGCGGCAAATCACGATGTGCTGCACATGGACGATGATGACCTCAGTCTGCTTCCACTGGTTGAGCGTCCTCAACCAAAGCGTCCGAAAGCTACGTCGTGTCTACGTGCTGCTGGCGTTCATGCTGATCAATGGGGGCTTCTACACGTACGGATTGTACGGCATGATCTCGCTGACCGATTTTTTCAAGTGCACGTACAACGACTACTTGAAGAACCCGCGGTACAACCATCGTCTCTGCGACAGCGACTACTGTCCAGACTTGCAGCCATACCAGTGGAAGTATGCGACCCAGGAAGTTTGCAAATATGTGCATGATTCTTCGTGGTATTTCGCTGCTGTATTCGGGGGCGAGCTGATGATCTTCTTCACGGCTATCGTGTTGCTGGTGTTGGGCACGTACGTCATCCAGCGCGGTACTCGTCTTATTCAGCAATCAGGTGACGTGTTTGACGAGAAGATCGTTTCGGTGATGAGGAAGTCGCTGCGAACGTATCTGGCTGTTATCCTTGCGATCTCGTGCTCTTTGGGTGTATCGAGCATTTTGAATTTGGTGCTGTACACTCAGAACTGGAAGATCAACGCCGTCGTGTGGTACACCTTCACGATTTGGCTCCCAACGCTGATTCCTCCGGCTGGCTTCCTTGTGCTTCAGTGGAACCCTCGACTTCATGGCATGAATTGGAATCCATCCCTTCACGTCAAAGACCGCTCAGCGACGAAAGACAATCTTGGTGACAAGAATCCAATGTTCAATGACGACCTTGTCAGCGATACTTGGACTGGTGCCTCGAACTTCTTCGATTCCGAATACGTTCCAATTGGTGCGGACAGCATTGAGGGCAACCAGAACATCTTGGCGTTGTCGGTCCAGCTCGTCTCCAAGGTTCCGATTGCCCACGCTTGCTTCATCGAGCTGTACGTGACTGAACTCAGCGAGAACGACGTTACCGGTGAAGACGTGTTCGAAGACCTCCCATCGGCAGTGCGCCATCGATCAAGCATCAGCTCTCTTCTTCAAACTGGACTTCAGCAAGAAAGTATGAAGTACCGCCGCGGTCAGTCGCTGTCCATGAGGGCATCGATGATCGGCATGAACAGTTCGCAATGGGTCCGTGTGGGTTTTACCGAGACGGTGCTGCCAACTTTGGTACAGAGCTCGTCGACTGATGGCTCGATGACGACCCAGGTGGCTACATTTTTGTCCGTGTTGCAGATCCCGATGATGCCGACAAACCCAGTGCTGCGGTTTGTGGTGTATGAGTTGCCTGACGGAATCGTGGGAGCTCAGAGCATGGATCGATACTCGGAAGGCGGCCCGAGTCTCATGAGATCGTCTTCGATGCAACTCGACGAACGAGCGAGACATGCACGAGTCTCTGGCATGGGTTTATCTCCACCGACGAGACCGCAAGTGTTTTGTGAGTTTACCTGCTCCTCTAGCGAGGTGCTTGCCTCTGATGAAATGAACCTGATCGCGCGTGAAGGATCACATCGTCGCTACATGGCGAACAACATGCCGGAGTTATTGTCCGCACCTGAAGACGCTCCGAACCTTCGAATCAAGTCCATGACTGTGTCAACGCGAACGCTGAAAGAAAACAATGGCTTCTATGTGACGAAGAGCTTCCAGTTTGCTGAGGGTAACGAGATGGTCGTCGAAGATATGACTGAGAGCGTCTTTACGAATGAGATCCCTCGCCAGTACCTGGAACTTCTCCGCGCAGAGCGAGCTGAGGACCTGAACCGTGCGAAAGCAGAGCTGGCAAGCTTCGAAACGAAATGCAAGACTGGGCTGATGAGCGGATTGTACGACAACCTCATCGACCAAATCCAGGTACATATCTGTCCTGTTATGATTTTGCTGTGTTGTACCGTCATGTGCTTACTTTTGACTCTCTTGACTGTTTACTTTTTGCAGGACGAGAATGACCAAACTGTTGTGCTGAAGTGGCTGGAAGAGCGTGTCCAGCGCCGTCGACTGTATGTGGACGCACTGCGCGATTGCCATCAAGTATGCATCAATCGAGCAGAAGAAGGAGTCAACTACAAGGCGAGCACGGAGAAGAAGAGCGCGCTGCTTCGTTTCCTTCCAATCAACCTGGTAAGTATTGGTATTTTCGAAGCAAATGCCATGCATTCTTTGTTTCTAACGAATTAACTAATTGTCTGCGTCACCGTTTCAACAGCATGTGCAAGATATGTGGGTCGGACCAACAGCAGATCTTCGTTCCCAGCGCTCGAGAAGAACGGCAAGCACTGTCAAAGTGTACCCAACTATCACTGTCGGTGCCTTTGCTGCGCATTGCTTCAAGTTCCGCCACGGTGGCAGCATCCTGAGCCTACGAAGCAAGTTGCAGAAGCGTACTTTGTCTCGCCTTCAAAGCGACGTTTCTGATCGTGGAGGCAGCGGTGGCATCGACACTGAGCAAGAGGACTGGACGAAGGCGGATCTTCGCTCGCAAGACGAGATTCTGTGGCAGCTCACCACACGACTGGACATGTGTGTCTCACAGGCACTCACAGCGCTGGTGACTTCATTCTGTCGCAACCTGGAGAAGTCACTTCAGCATCCGATCGATCGCCACTTTCTCCAGCTGATCGACTCGATCGGATTCCTTTTCCAGGTTGAGAGTCTGTTGTCGACGCAGGGCAAGGAAATCGGAATGCTCGAGGATTTCTCCGCATCGGTGGACGCGATGAAGAACATGACCTTCGTGCTGGACACGTCTCCTCCAAGCCACTTACCGTCTACGCTCAACCTCCACTTGCGAAACACGAATCTGCCGAGTGTGGTCTCTGTGCGCATCAACAAGGGAGCGAAGACCGGCGCGTTCATCATCGTGGTCGGCATCCGGTGCCAAGAAGACGTGCTGGCGACGCTGCCAGCGAACCTTCGCAGCGGTCGTACGATCCCAGTCACTCCTGTGCTGTTCACACAGGGAATCAACGAAATGCAGACGCTAGCGAACAACGCGAGCGGCAAAAAGACGTATCTGCAAGATACGATCAATCAGAAGAGCTTCCGCGTGCTCGCTGCGTACATTGAGGAGTACAAGAAACTCGCGGCTGTGAGACCGGATGCAGTGCCAACGCCCGTGTCCACGATCACTCCGCTCTTAGCGTCGCTCGAAGATCGCATCATCGCTGCTCGCAAGCAGGTCGTGAAGACCAAGCACCCGAAGATTATTCAAGAGAGCTCGAGACTTTGTCGTCTTCTCGGTGCTGGTCGTGTCACTTCGTGCAAGAGCGCGAAAGACCGCACGGGCATGTCGGTGACGCTGGAGCAGATCCAGCTGCTCTGCGACCATCACGGCCTCCCTCAAGAGTTTGTGATCCGCACAGTGTCGACCATGCGCAGCAACGGTGTGCGACTGGAGAACGCGTTCAAGAACACTGGCAAGCGGCAGTACGCGTTCAATGCACTTCAGCGGTCGCTGCTTCCCGAGGAGTACAAGTGTCCAGAAGGAACCTACGGACGTGGCCAAGTGAGCTAGACCAGCAGCCGTGCTTGCGTTTGAAGGCTTCCAGTCAACGCTTTATCCCTCCCCCATAAGTTTTGTCTTTTTTTAATGTTCATACTCATCTTTTTGACCTCATGGACTTCTTTCTCCTTGGATGATACTGAATGTAGACATTCGTTTGGCTCCAAGTGGGTTCCATTGTCTTTTCCTCGCTTGCCTTTCCTCTGCTGTACCCCCTTCTTCACTATGTCGCTGTCATTGACGGATATAAATCTCGCGTGCCGCCTCAGAGAGCTCCAACACTTGGGACCACAGGTGACGGTGGTGGCCTTGACACAACTCTTCAAGCTGGTAGTTCTCGCACAGCCACTGAAACATCGCCCTGTGGCCGAGATGGAGAGCACACTCTGCCGCTTTAGGCGAGCACTCGACACTCTTATAGTGCTCGCGCAGGAAGAGTGCTGCCTCAAAGTCGTTTCTGAGCGCAGCATTGACCATCGATTTTGGCGTGCAGCCCTCGCTTCAGTTCGCGCGGAGCCGCTTGACAACGTCAAGGTCTCCTTCACAAGCAGCACCGTATTGGCTCACGAGAAATATGGCAACGTCAAGGCGGCCATTCGCCACGACGTTGGCGATCAAGGCCGCAGCATCAAGCTCTCCCTGGTCGAGAAGCCACTGGGCGACCTCCACGTGACCGCCAGCGATTGACGGACGACGCTGGATGTGAATGCTGGAGTGAGAGACCGAGAGATATCCTTTGCAGTCTTGGTGTAGATCTGCAAATGCAAAAGAATGAAGCCACTGTTTACATAGGATAACAAATACGTATCGGGTTCATCGACGGAGCAATCGACTGCAACAACGGATTTGAGAAAGTCAATAGCAGCCACATACATTTTGGAAGGAGCAGCCAATGGGTACATTTTTCGTTGGTTAGACAACCTTGCACTCCGGCTCAACTGCTTATCGAATGATGCGTTTTTAGATGCGAAGTGTACAGTGCCAGCATCAGGGATGGTGCTGACAGAAAGCAGTGCAGGATGGCCCACCCCGACTCCATGACCATTCGCGTCATCTTCTTCGTATCCCTTTCCTCTGTTTACAGGAGGCAGAGTTGATGAGGAGGCGACCTCCTCGCTTAAAGTTGCCTCTTGTTCCAGTTGACATCATTGCTGATAAGTAGCACTAGTACCGCCTTCTCGATTCGCCTTACTCGCTGCTTTCACATCCTGCCCCGCAAGTAACTCAAGATGAGGTACGCTAGTATTTATCGCGATTGCCAGACTTGTGGTGGTGGTGGAATCGCCAGATACCAATCGCTCTTGGGATGCATCGGGTCCTCCATTTGCGCTCGGTTTGCATGATCCCTGCTCCCGGGACTTGTCTGCTGCTGGCGATAGCGGAGGCTGATTCTTTGGCGGCGAGGTCGGCGGGCCCTCAGATTGCAATTCAAAGGACTGCGCATCAGCACCATTCGTCGGCGATGACATGCGAGCACTCCGGCGCATCAATCCTTTCATCGCGTCCACAACACAAGCCGCTGATGAGGATCCAGAGCCAACAGAAGACGTGTCTGTCAGCATGGCTTGAGCTGGAGAAGGGGCATCAGAAATGAACGACTGCGTCGACACCCGGCGAGCGTTGTTCTTCATCTTCTTCCCAACCTCGGAGACTCCTTCCTCGATCAAGTGCACCCACTCGGCCTTCGTGTTCGCACTGTCGGCGTACACGATGAAGGACTCAACGGGGTTGTTGATCTGGAATACGTTCTTGTGCAGCGCACTGCCAGGAACGTCTGTGATGCGCGTGAGTTTCAAGCGCAGCGAGTTGTGCGGGTTCCAGAGACCGGACATGCTCTTGTCCGCGTAGGTGAGCCGGTCATTAAACGGGAAGAAGCGGTACACTTTGCTGCGCGAGAGGCACTTTTTGATCAAATCCCCCTCGCGGATGAAATGCGTCGCGTCTTTTAGGCTCACATGGCTGCGGTTCATGCGCTTGATCACAGAATTGAGTTCCTTAAACTTTTGCTGCCGCTGGGTCGCGTCCTTCATCTTGTTGACCAGCAAGTGGATGTCGCCCATCACGCGCCACGGATCATCCGTCGCTGTGGCAGCTTCGATGCTTTCCCTCTATTCCTGCGACTCGTTTGCTAGCGGCGACGTCTCCTTTGCCGCCACGTCACTGGTATCGCTGATACTGCTGTCACGATCACCATCATCGACTACTTCGCTGATATTAGTTTCTTCCAGCGCGCTTTGAACTTTGAACAATAAGATGCAGAAAGCTTGTCGCTCGACGGGCATGTCAAGGAGCAGACACGTGGAAATGCTGAAGCGGAGAAGATCGGGGCAGTGCATGGTCATCAACAGGTCGGACTGGTTGTCGCAGAGGATCCATGTGGAGAGCGCTAGCAGATGAAACCACACGCGCTCAAACAAGAGCTTGATCAAGTCCGGACTAATGCACGTGTCGATGCCAACAAAGCTGAATGTGTAGTACGACTGGCCCAAGTCTTTGAGTAGCTCCTCGAATTGCGCGGCAGATTTCGTGAGATCAACTCAGAACTTGTCGTTGTCCAAGTCCAAGTGCGACGCGCTCGCTTCGCGCGCCTTTGTGGGAGGGAGGAATCGAGTGCCTTTGATGTGCATCGGGTGATGCGCAATGTCTTCGTAGATTTCTTCGAGAAACCGCTTGGGCAAATCCTTGCCGTTGTCAATACCGCGGTTGTTTTTCACAAACTGGTCTTTTGACATCTTGTTTTTCTTCACTTGTGGGTTGTGCAGGTCCGTGTTGAGCATGATGGTCGAGTATGTGATGATCATCGCTGTGTTCGCTGACGAGAAAGAAGCCGGCGAGTCTTCCCAGTAGCAGTGCGCGAACGCTTCGACGATGCACTCGATTTTCTGAGCTTCTCCCGGGAGTTGGAAGCCTCTATTCGTGAGAAAATGCCGAAGAGACTCACGAACGTCATGCCCTTGAACGAGATCGCTCGCACATATGAGAGTCGAACTTGGACTTTAAAATCCTCGTCTTCCTCGCCCAAATAATCCCCGATCTCAGTTTCATCGAAGAAATCATGGTAAATTCGTAGAAAGGATGTGACGTCCCGGGCGATTCCTTCACAAAATTCATTGCGACGAGGTACTCGATCGCCTTTTTCAAGCTCTTTGAAGGCGCGATCTCCATAGCTCGTTTTAGAAGTTGCTGGTTGCGCTTTTGGAGCTCATTGCGCATGCGCGCCGACATACTCCCGAACTTTGGACTTCGTGTGCTCCCGAGGTTGGACTGTTCACTACAACGTCCTTCCGTGCTGTTGTTCACAGGAGAGCTGGGTTGACTTGATGCACTGCTCGAGTTTTCGATGAAAGTCACTTCTGCATTTGGTACGCTCGAGGTTGTAGTCATGGTGGAAGCATCTTCGTTGTTTGCTGCATCTTACTCCCAGTCACCATTGTCCATTGAGAGATGACGCGTTCGAGCGTCTCTACTGATCAAGTGAGCGTGTCCACTCGCGTCTAGCACGCTTCGTGCAATCGCCAGGATCGTGTTGATCGCTTGGATTTGCAAATCCAACGATGAATCATTAGTCTTCAGCGATACCAGTGTGGTACGTGTTACCCTCGACGATGTTGCATAGTGACGAGCAAAAGTACTCGAAGATCTTCCATTCCTGAACGCGATCCATGTCGAAGTTGGGGAAAACCTCGACGACGTTATGCGGTAGCTGGACCCGCGGCGCGATTTCATGCGTGATGTCCATCTGATGATCAGCAGCACACGCCGCGTTGCTGCGAAGAATCCTCAGGAAAAGATGCTCAAATAGCAACGCGAGCTCAACTTTCAGGTGCCGTCGATAGTGGTTCCACAGAGTTGACACTGGAGTCAGGCTGGCGCGGAACACATCTATGGACCAGATCAGGATGATGGAGTTGACCGTCGCGAACACAAAGCGCCGGATGATTTGCCCGAAAACGCGGTGCTCCTTGGTGAATATTCCAGCCCCCCAAAAGCGCGACGTTGAGCGGGCGAAGAGAGTTGATGATTAACAATTGGTCTCGCTCGGAACTGTGGTCGCTGGCGCTCACGGATTTCCGATGTACCACTTTGCTCAAAGTGATCACGAGCTGGAGCGCATTTTTCTCCGTCTAAAAGTACACAGGAGCCTCAGTGTCAGAACAATCCGCAGAGCACAAACAGAAATGAAAACTAGCGCAATGCTTACGTTGGTTCCGATAAACTCACCCATGACTGATGCAAGATCTGAGCAAAATGTCGATGAATGAATGGGCGAGTGACTCTGCGGCGTAATCATGATTGTACTTAGTATCAACTTCGGATCATCACGCATGAAAAAGAAAGGCAACAAACTTACTTTGAAGATTCCAAGCATCTTTTCCGTGGTTTTTGCAATCTCAACCCCCGAGCTGACATCGTCGATAAGATGCACGACGAAATCTCGGGCGATACCCTCTGTTGAGATCGCGGTGTTGATCGGATGAGTGAGGCTAGCCGTCATCGTTTTCGCTTTCTCACAGCGCTCGGTCTCGTATCGACTCATGATTTTCGCCACAAGCTCGTCTTCCACGGATTTCACCAACGCCGAGTCAAAATCGCCGATGAAGATGGCGGATTTCAGGATCGCATGAAGGACAGTTGGGCTGAACCCATTTGGGCACTTTTGAATGACCTGAAAGAGTTCACAAGCCACACTTTGTTGTCAATACCCTGCTGACTCACTGTGTTGCTTTGTAGGTGGACAAGTTACTCACCTTTCGGAAAAACAGCAGTGCCAGCGCAAATCGAGACTTCACGCCTTGATGACATATCGAGGTAACTGCGTCAACTGCCACCTCCAAGCGACAGAAATCGGAGAGTACAGCCGTGTCGTCGAATACTCCCGCGTCCAAACATTGCGAGATTCCTTGCAAAGCCGCCTCAGCTGCAGCTCCATGCCGAGCGTAACAAGTCAACAGGAGCGGGTACAGATAGTACTCTTGAGCTTCTTTCCAGGTAAACTCTTTCTCGGCTATCAACACAGAATACATAGCATTGGCGAGGAGAAGGTGTAAGGAACATTTGCAAGACGTAGCATTTCGTGTGAAGGTCAGTCTGAGGCATCCATCCGTACCATTCGATTCTACTGGTAAACGCCCTTCTAAAACCGGGCTCGCTGGACCTGTTTCCCGAATCTCAGACGATTTCACACTCGACTTTGGAGCCCCAAGCGGAGGTTTCGATCGCAATGTGCTGCCATGAGAACCAATCGACTTTTGCTTGGGTTGTCCGGTTGGAAGGGGTACTGATCCTCCAGTATGCGATTTGTTGTCTTCCTGCTCGTGAGGAGCTGCAGTTGACTGGAGCCATTTCGTGTAGAGGTCACTGATGGAGTTTAGCTGTCAACAAAAAACAAAGCGAGGGAGTTCATAGGTGTGTGGGGGCCATTGAAGTAGGAGCAGTTTTACTTGAAAATCGACGAGCAGACCATTTTCCTGTAGCAGAGACAGACTTCGGTGCCCCCAGAATTCATGTTAAGGTCCGCGAGATGCCCATCTGGGGTCTTGTCCACCTTCATGTAGCTGATTTACAGCGGAAAACAAAGGCACAAAAGGTCAATTGCGGTTTTCAGAGTAATAACAATGATAGGAATACCGATCGACTCACTCAATGGGAGCTTGCCGCCCTTTTAGGGAAATAGCACTATCATGTCGACGATTGAAGACGCCATCGAGCGCTTGTAGCACAAGTAGATCTTTTCGCCTTGCGTTCCCTAAATGAAACCAAACCAAACTAAAGTGAGTCACCAGCAGCTTCCAGTACCAGATGAGAAAATGCAGTGCTGGAAAACCCACTGTGTTGAGGCTTGCTGGTGTCCCTCTCCACTGAACGGCCTCGTAGTCTGTCGGAACGAACTCGCCTCGTTTCGGAAAAATGGCGATGAGCTCGCTGATCGGGAGCTTGCTGGTTGACCGGTCTCTGCTATAGCAGAGGTACACGAATACGCCTCGCCCACCCTTGTTCAAGTCTGCTCGTAGCCCGCTTGGAGGTCGCTCAAGCTGCGCGAATAAACAAGAAAGAAAAGTTGTGAACCACAAAGCGCACACAGAATTGCTGGAGTCGGCACACACCTTGGTGAATCCGTCCGGCACAGTGTCGCCCGTAAAGATGACAGCCAGATCCGTGATCGGAGCCTCATCGCTCTCGACACTTCTCCAGCGAGGCACTTCCTCTGCACTCGTGCTGCAAACGAAAATGAGTATTTTGATGAGCAACTAATCTTCCGTCTGTAAACAGGCACGCTATACATCGGGGTGAGACGTACTTGGGGCTTGCGCGGCGCTGATAGCTGCGCTTGCCTTTCTCAATCGTGTTCGGTACAAGCGCCAAAAGTCGCTCTTGTGGGCTCTTCGGTGCGATGAGCAGCGTCTTCCCCGCCAGCACGCGCTCATCACCTTCGGATGCAACGCTAGACGCCAGCGTGGATTTCCGCATGCTGCTTCTCCCGCTCCCCCACAACAAATCCGCTGACCCTCTCGTCGATACACGCTGCTTGTGCGTGAGCGTCTCGTGACAGACCTCGCGCAGAAACGCAAACGCATCTTCATCATGACTCGTCTCCTGCAGCAGTGTGTTGATCACGTTGCGCATCACAGGCTCATGCTCCCACTCGGGGCCGGGGATTTCGGGCATTGCATCCGTGTTGTTACTGGCGCTGACGCTGTCGTTGGCTGTTCCACCTACCGGGGGCGGACCACTGCGTTTTACTTCCAGCAGTTCGTCCATGTCGAGCTTCATCCTGCTCTTACTTCTGCGTCTTGGACTGGCGGAGCGTGCCGCGGCGGTAGCAGCAGCAGCACTCATCCCAGTTGCAGTTCGTTGCACTCGATAAGGAAGGAAGAGGCATCTTCACCTTCACACCGCTTGCTTTGCGGCTCCTCTATAACGCACACCCACACGCACTCTCGCTGTCTTCCGTTTCGGCTTCTTTCCAGGCGCGCGATTACGCCCATGCGACTGAGTCGCTGGCAGAATGATGATTGTGCCCGCCCGCATTTTCAGGGGGCGGGGTTGGCGGGCGGCGTCGCTTCGCGGCAAGTTGAAGCTGATGTTGCACGAAGGTTGCACGACGGCCAAATGTGCGCAAGCTTTGCTGCAGAATAATGAGAGATGAGGTGACGATGCTGCGGCGGAATGCGACGTGAGCAGCGTAGTACGAATGCGGAGGCGACGATGAAGAGCGAGACGTCAAGTGTGGGCGCAAATACTGGTGCGCGTACTGTATCTGCTGAGTGGCGCGCCAGCGAACTCAAGAGACGCGTGGAGAACCGCAGGCTCGCAGCACTGTCACTCTTGTCTAGCGGCGATGGGAGCGTATGGTCGCCTTTTTCAGCTTCAGCACCATCAACTCTCTCGTCTGCCTCGTCATCACTGCTGTCGTCTAAGTTTTCTTCTAACTCGCTCAAGACATCAGCATCAACGCCAGCGACGTCCCTGCCCTCGCCGCTGGAAACGCCATTAACGATATCGATTCCGGTCTCGCCCACGCAATCGAAAGACAAGCAACAACAACAACGCACATGCAAAGCTATTTCGCGAATGGGTCGACGCAACCACTTTCATCGTCCATATCACTGCCTCAGCTCTGGGAAATCAAGCAGGAAGTGCTGGGTGTACACTTGGACGTGGTGGACATGCAAGCGAAGCAGGCGGCGTCGCTCCGCGTGTGCGACCAGCAGTTCCAAGTCGAGAAGAATGTGCGGCAGCTCAAGTCGGACATCTCAGCCGCGCAGCTTTCAATTCGGCAGAAGCAGGACGAGCTGGATGCACTACAGAATCGAGCGCTGCGGCTCTCCAAGACATTACACAACTCGTCTGGCGAGAAGAACTTTGCAAATAACAAGCTGGTGCAACTTGACGAGATCAGGGAGCTGCGCAGTGCCATGAAGCGATGTAAAGTGTGCGCGAAAGAGCTTTTGCCACACGGGCTTGAGATCCACGAAGCAAGCTGCAGTATTGGCACCAACAAACTTGTTGGAGTGTCGCAGCCACACTTCGATGAGCCAATGAGGAATTTGAACCAGTTCACTGACCAAGTGCGCGAGATCAGGAGGGGCGACAATTGCTGGTGCTCTGGCGCCGAAGCAGTGCGCGCTCCCCTGTTTTGTACCCCAGCCGGCTCGGAACCTGCGCGTCGCGCTTGACAGTTCGGTCAGTGTTACACACAGCTCCATTCTTCTAGACTGGGATCCTCCGGTTTTCACAGGCTCCACCCCAATCATTGACTACGAAATGCACTTTTCGCTCTGTCAAACAGTGACAAAGCGACTGAAAGGCGTTGATCCGCGAGCGACCGTTGGTCGTGAATTCCAAGCGTTTCCGCCGCAGACCACTTCGCGGTGGTGTCTCCAAGTTCCCGTTGCTCAGAACCAGTACTGGCTGCGCGGTTTGGTCGTGGATCAGGAATACGGCGAATTTGCGATCCGTGCGATCACGAAGAACGGCAAGAGCGAGCTGAGCAACAGAGTCGAGCTCGTGAAAACTGCGCCAGCTGTACCGCCCAGCAAGCCTTATCTCCTGTGCGCAGGCGTAATCACAGCGAAGACCATTTCTCTGGGCTGGCAAGAGCCGCTGGATGATGGTGGCTCTGCGATCGAGTTCTACGAGATTGTGTTCAGCGAAGTGGCCATGCAAGAGACGATCGCCGATACAACTACGGACAGGGAGAATTTCCTGGATGTGTCGGAGGTGGTCTATAAGCCGCGTCGCGTACGAGCGACCTCAAACGCTACGACGTTCACGACCACAGAACTGTTGGGTGGGAAAGAGCACAAGGATTTCCATGTCCGTGCAGTGAATCGTGCAGGCATTCCTGGTGAATTCAGCGAGGCAGTCGCGTCGATTTTCATGATCGTGCCGGAAAATGAGTTCAAACTGCTCGATGAGCTCCAGGCTGCTGTCAACTCGCGCGCGAAAATCGTCGACTCTCAATTTCTCAGTGGATTTATGCAGCGCTACGAGCGGAGTTACTACATCCACTTGGTATCGCGGTTTATTGTCTCGATGCATCCTGAGATGGAAGCAAAAGTCAACAATATCCTGAGCCGAACGGACATGAGTCTGTCTGATGAAGAGGAGGATGATAGCAAAGATCAAGAAAATGATGAAGCTGAGCGTCTACGATCAGGGGCTTCAAAGAAGAAGCTATTTGATGAACTCTCAGAGGAAGAGCAGATCCAAGGACGACGGCGTCAGTTCCACTTCCGCATCTCCGAGCTGAAAAGCAGACTCAAGAGCGCCGAGTGCAATGTTCAGTGGAGCAAAGATCGTCGCGTGGACCTTGTCGCGCTGATTCGCGCAGCTGAGAATCGGATTCTCGAAAAACAAGTGGAACTCGAGTACGCAAAGATGTTCATTGGTCCGCAAATGGACTCGGATGTCTTGGAGAATGGACTGCAGCGGTTCTACACAAAGGACCTGATCTTTGCACTGGAAGACGAAATTGGTATTGAGCAGCTCTGCATTGTCAACGCGAAAAGCGAGATCGTTCAAATGGAGAATTACCTCCGTGGTGGTGAGAAGAAATGTGATTTGCTCTTGCGACGACTGCAGGATCGTAAGGACGCGCTCGCGAATTTTGAGATGGACCCCAGAAGTAGTCCTGATGATTCGAACAGCCACCGCCAAGCAGATGTCAAGTTAGCAAGTCTCGCACGACTCCGAAAAGGTGTCTTGTATCGCGCTTTCTCTGCGTTTGTGGAAAACCGCACCGCTGCGATCGAAAATCGCAACAAAGTGCGAGCCACTTTGATGCGCTTTCTGAACTATCGATGTCGAGTCGCGTTCAACCACTGGCTGTGGCTTGTGCGAAACGTCTTGCGCCAGTCCAGCAGTCGCAGTAGTGGCGGCGACGTGTTTGGAGTTGGGAGCATCGGACTCGTAAACGCTGCGCTCGATCGTGACGACTTGATGCTTCAGCGCCAAGAGCTGCTGCAGGAACTCCGCACGACAGACGACAGTCTCAAGAATTTGGGGTGAACAAAAGAGCAACAAGCTGAGCAACAACGCTTGTTGATCTCGAATAACACCGACGGTGACGAAAAACACGTTTTCGAGTGAGAAAAATACTACCCGTTTATGCTCGAAGCCGATGCGAAAATGGACATTAAAGACTACGAAGGCGCTCAGAGACTGTACGATTTCGCCCTCAACAACACGACTTGGATGGACAAAATACCGCACGTGCAGATTTTGCAGCTGCAGCTCAAGCTTGAGAATGTCAGTTTCCACTTGAAAAACTATGAGCAAGCGCTCATTTTTCTGAATCACGCCTCGTTTCTGGCGGTGCGACTCGGGCTTCGCGCAGATGAAGGCGCGATTGGCTTACTCGCTGCTGAGGTTCATTTCGCGCTTCGTTCGCTTCGCCTCAGTATCGAGAACTACGAGCACGCGCTGCTTTGCTTTGAAGCTGCTGGTGATAAAAAGGGGCAAATGGCGTGCTTTCGGAGCTTGCAGTGCATGTACGCAAAGCTCGATGACAAGTAAATGGTGCAGCTCAACGAAGAACAAGCGGACGAGATTGGGTTTGTGCTGTCGAACAAACTCACAAGCGCTGCCCGAGTGCTCGACGACCTACAGAAAAGGCTCGTCGGGGTTGGAGCTGAATCATCGACTGAGATCACTTTGGAGCGCGTCGGCGCGATCGTTCCGAGGCTTCGCACACAGCGCATCCAGCGCAAGCTCGACATCAGTGAAGAAGTGAAACTCGTTTCGAGCCTCGAGAAGCTTCTCGCTGAAAAAACGCGCTGCTGGTGCAAGGTGAAGCCGACTTAAAGCGCGCACTCGTTAGCGACACATCACAAGTAGATTCAAGCGTGCTCAGTGGCACGAATGCGCGGTACGAAGTCGAGGATTTCAAGAAAAAGCTCGAGAAGCTGATGGGCAGCGTCAAAATTGGCGAGGAGCGCATTTCAAAGGAGATTGCAAACGCCGACATTCGTATTCGCAACAGTGAGGACGAGATCAACGAGCTGGAACAGGAGCTGGGTGTGGAAACGGGTAATCTGATGCGCCAAATGATGGGAAAAGATAAGCTGCGGTACTTTTGCTTTAGCGCCACGAACGAAGCGCTGAAGTGTGTCGTTGATACTGCGAGCCACGGTGTCACCACGTGCGTCGCAACGTCGGAGCTCACTGGTATTCTCTTTGATCTGCTCACTGGCGCGTGTCTGGGCCAGGCTGTAGGAGATCTGCTCCGATAACACTTGGTCCACCTCAAGGTCACCAGGCACAAATCGTAGCGCTCTATTACGTCGGCAATAGCATTTACACTGGTGGCATGGGTGCTGCACTTGGCGTCTGGGAAGTGCAGGAGGATAGCGGAGGCTCTACAGTCGTCGTGGCGCTGGTCAAGATGGTGCAAGAATTTGGCGCGGCAGTGGTCAGCATCGTCGCAGACAACCAACTGATTGCCTGTGGGTGCTCGGGCTGTGACGTGTTTGTTTTCGAGGCAAGTTCGCTTACGCTTGTCACGCGTGTGATTGCCGCGCACGATCGGAGCGTCATGGCAGTTGCAGTAGATTCTACCAGAAACTGGTTCACGGCAGGCGGTGCAGACAACCGCGTCAAAGTTTGGGAGCTTGGAGCTGTTTCTCAGCACACTGTGTATCGCAAATCCACGCTGCGGTACTGCCTGGAGCCTGAACGGCGTGGCGATGAGTTCTTTAACGGGCATTTGCGTCCAGTGACGTGCTTGAAACAGGTCTCGAGCGAGATCGTGAGTGGCGACAGCAACGGCCGCATCATCATCTGGAACCTCGATGCCGGCGCTGGTGACAAAGACAGCAAGTTGCTGCACATCTGCGACGTCCATCGGAATGTGCCAGTGATGTGTCTTCAATTTGACGCGGCGCGGGTCGTGAGTGGCGCACAGGATGGTGACATTTGCGTGACGGACTTCGCCACAAGCCATCTCATCCAGACGCTCCATGGTCGCAGAGCGAGCGTCCTGGATCTGCAGTTCGATCGCAAGAGACTCATGAGCATGTCTGCGGACGGCAAAGCGCGCTTGTGGTACTGGCAAAGTCGGATCGGTGTCAGTGCTGCAGCGGGCCGCAAGAAGTACTACATCCTGGGCTCGGGCGAGACGCTCAAGGCGCTCTCGCTCAAGTACCGCACGAGTATTAACCAGTTGCTCAAGTGGAATGGTCTGCCAGACTCGAGCAAGCTGTATCTCGGCCAGAAGCTCGCGGTGGACATCGACGCGAACAGCAGTGTGGCGATAGACGAGCTCGAGATGCTCGACATGGCGGTCTCGACAACATTCGGGAAAGCGTCGCACGAGAACCTGGCATTCGTCGCAGTGAACAAGGCGAAGGGCACGAACGTGGAGACGCAGTGGACGTCGCGCAAGCTCGCGATGCTTGCCAAGGAGTACTTCCCACCTCTGGACGACGAGAATAGGACGCACAAAAGAGATAAAGCTCAGGATGAGCAAGTAGAAGAAGAAGAGAGCCCAGACTCGGATGACTCGGGCATGCCCATTGACGAGACCTCTTCTGTGGCTGACGAACAAGAAGGAGATCACGAAGAAGAAGAAAAAGCCAAGTGACGTGAATGGAAAATGTGGATAACATTCAACTTACAACTCGCTAAGCAACCAGCCGCGAACAAACATCAAGCGTGTCGTTGATTTGTGTGATTGTGGAGGTGTTCAGCCGAGGTATCAGAAAGCAAGTTGCAACACAATAAACAAAAGACGCGCCTGCGTCAGAAGAGAAAGATACTCCGAATTGCCAAGGTCGTTCGTTGGCCAGCAATGTTAGACGACGCGACCGCTCTCGCCCTCCTCGGTGGACCACACGGACTTGTCTTCCAAGAACATGTTGCAGCTTCGGAAGGCCGCGCGCGCATAGTCGCCGGCAAAGAACTCCCACGCTGTGTAGAACCAGAACGCGACGCACTTGCGGTAGTCGTTCGGCTGCGCCGACTTCTTGAGCGACAGGATCTTCCGCCACTCTTCCGTCACGAAAGTCGACAGCACGTCTTCAAAGTGCGAGAGGCGAAGCGGGTTGCGTACCGTGAAGAACGTCGTCCAGTACTTGCCATGGCCCTCCAATTGCTTGAGGCCGTCGTTGAACTCGGGCGATCGGAACTCTTCGAGCGTCGCGTCGAGCAGGAACACAAACTTGTCGCTGTACTTGGCTTCTTCGTCGTAGAACTTCTTCCAGGTCACAGCGAAGAACTGCAGCGCCTCGTTCGGGTCGTTGCGCTTGGTGCGGTGCATGCTGTACGCGTGGCGCAGCTTGACTGGCTTCTTGCGCTCCCAGTGCCACTCTTCGGTCGGTGGAAAAATCGCCATCGGCACCATCACCGAGCCGTTGCCACAGATCGCGACGTACACGGAGATGTAGTTGTCCAAATCCGTCTCCTTGTTCGCCGACTCGGCGCTCTCCTTTGGCGGCGCGTCTTCGTCGTCCGCTTCCGCGTCGACGCTCGGGTTCGGCTTATAAAAATCTAATCTAGTGACAAAGTACATAAACTTCGTCGGGAACGGCTTGTGCTCGAAGAACTCGCGCAGCTGCTCGCGGAGCGTCGTCATGTCCTTCTGGTACACGTCCTTCACTTCCGGCGACGTGTAGAAGCCGCTGGAGCTCGGGCACTCGAGCGCATGCGTCGACGTCGGGTCCACGGTCGACGAGAACGCAAACACGTCTGCAACAATACACGAATGAACACACACACACGTGAGTCAGTTACTCAGTCTTCAGTGAGTGGTGCACAAGTCACAGCAACAACAGCAAAGCACAAAGAAATACGCACTGATGCCATCACGACCGACGTCCTTCTGGGTCACGCGCAGCGCATCCTTGACCTCGTCGAAGCTCGTGTGGTTGGAGCAGTACTTGTTGTAGCCGACCCAGTACTGCGCGTACGTCTCGTTGAATACCAGGTGGCCGCGCTGGATCGTGCTCGCGCACACGAGGCGGTTCGGGTCCGTGGCGCGCAGGCGGTCGATGTTCTTCTTCCAGTCGCGAATCTGGCCCGTCTTGACGCCGTACTTCTGCGCCGTCGCGGCGATGAGCCCCGTGCGGTCGGCTTCGTCGATGATCTCGAGCTTCTTGCCGACCGTGAGCCCGCGATCCGCTTTGCCGCGCGCCATTCTGGCTGTCTGATGCAGGTTGCTGATTTACTGTAGCTGCTCGCTTGCGAGGAAGAACGGTACTGCGGAGCGAGAAGTACCGTGCGCGGCTCCAGCGAGTTCTCGTTTAATGGCCCCCCGTCGTGTGGAAAAACCTCGGCAGTTCATAAATAACCTCCTTTTTCAGCACAAAAAGCGCGGGAAACAAGCGAGTTTTTGGTATCATTAACTAGTTGTTAACAATAGATTCCACACGGCGGGACTACTACGTCCACACGAGGTTGCTATGCATGCATGCATGCCTGATGCAACCACGTGACCGCTTGCGATTCGGTTCAGGTCGGGGACCTATCCGTCGCGCATTGTATTCGCTCCTCGTCAGGTTGACGACTGCAGGCATGATGAAGTCCCAGGTACTGCAAGGAAATTTGTTGTTATGAACGTGCAACCAAGATCGACTTCTTGCCGCAGACGCTTGGTCACGGAGGCTCGCTCCATGGTTCTCGCGACGCGACCGACCTTCGGAAGTATGAACGAGGGGATTGAGGGGTTGCTGATGGGGAGCGCGTCTTCTAGCACGGCCAGCGCACGATTCGGCAGGACCGAGGCATTTTAATGATGTACACCTACTTTGTTGTTGAATGCTGGAACCGCACTTTACGGGACGATCACAGTACACGCCGTTTCCGCGCTTGCTTGCTGTGGTGCTGTCTGTCTGTCGGTGCGATTTCTGACTCACAACAATAACGCGGCAAGTCGAGAAGAGCTCTTCCGTGGCGACGTCGCGTACGTACGTGTGTGGCTCCTCTTCACTCTCTCTTTTTCTCTCTGTGCGTCGACGAAAAGGTCTGCAAATGACGGACCAAAAGGCGCGCGCGCGCTCTGCGTCCTCAGCCGCGCGGACGGGGCCGCCACCGCTGCTGAACTCGCCCTGGCTCAGTCACGAGCTCTTCGCAGCGACCAAGAAGGCTGCGAGCGCGCCGGACGGACTCGCGTTCGCCAAGAAGAGCGCAGTCGCCAAGGTCGTGCAGGAGCTCAAGCGTAGCCGGACTTACATCGACCACCAGCTGCGAGAGCTCGAGGGTCAGTTGCTGAACGTGACGGATTTTGTGAACGGCACTAGTTCCAAAATGTTCACAGACTTTGGACTTCCTGGGCCAGTGGAGAGCAATGGCACTGGTGTTAGCAGTAGTAGCAGTAGCTCTGCAACAGCAAGGGCGCTCGCCGCAGGTGCGAACGGCAGCTTGATGAGCCCAGAAGAAATCCCCACGTCGCCCAACTCGGCGGGTCTGCGGAGCAAGTTTGTGCAGCACAACTTTCCGGGGACAGCGATCGCCACCAGTGACAAGACCAACCCGTTGAACCCAATGGGGACTGCAGTTGAAGACGATTTGGCTTCAGGTAACGAAAGTATGCTGTGCGATTGTTACGATTAGAATATGTGGAGTGTGCTCACATGCCTCGTTGAATGCATGTGTGTTTTGCAGATGCACCGTGTACGACCGTGGGCTTGTGGAAGTATGTGGCTACGTACGAGATCTTCCGAGATGTGAAGCTTGACGACGTGGAAGCTGCACTGCAATTAGAAGGTACGCCTCGGTAGTGTGCTTGTGTGGATTTGCGGATGTGTATGAAACTTGCGATTATGGTGCATTTCATTCCGAATGATGTGCTTTCACTGACCTGGTTGCGTTCAATTCTGCGAACAGATACGACACCGACAGACACTGAGGACGTGGACCTGGAGTTTGCGTTTTACAAACCAAGCAGCGACTCGAAGGAAAAACTGTTAGCGCACGTGCTAGGTGCAAGCAGCGGCTCCAGCGCCGATGATTTCTTGAAAGCGGTACGAACTACACAAGCGAACACCACGAAGATGCCTTTGCGGACAGAGAGCAAAGAAAAGAGCGTATTTGCTAACATTGTTGCTGTTCGCTGCAGAGACTCGTGGCTACGCTTGTCCCCATTGTAGATCACCCCAGTGAGGATGCAAAATCGTGGTCGTCGTCATCGAGAGAGCCGTCTTCTTCTTCATCCCAGACAGCGCATCCAGAAGGCACAAATACAAGTGACAGCTCGTCCAAGCCTATCAAACAAGACCCAGAGGAGATCAAAGAGAAGAGCAGCGACTTGTCAGATGCTGGAGTGAACACGGAGGCGAACAACTGGGCAGCGAGTGGCGTCTCGTCTGCATTGCGTGACGCGGGGCTGCTCGAGTGCACTGACGAAGAGCTACAGAAGCGCATGCTAAACCCCGAAGACGACGAAGTGAGCAGCGAGATCCGCGATCTGCAGCTGATGCTGCGCGACCACGTGCGACGCACAAATGAGACGAAGCGCGTGCTGCGTAATATGCTCCAGAAGTACGTGCGGTTGAATGCGTTTGTACCAAGTTGTGGCTCGTATGTGTGTCTAACATTCTGATCATGTACAATGTTGTGATTTGTTAGTACGAAGCCGTGGTTATCACAGGAAGAAGACACAAACCAAGCAATAGAGAAGAAATACTTGGCCATGTGGCGGCGGAAAAAGGTGTGACTCTGTACCGTACCAGCGCACTGATGGTTTGGCAGTACGCGTTCTGGGACTCTGGGGGTAGCCAAGACTAACGCTTTCCGTGTGTGTTCGCTGCTTGTTTCAGGAGCTCGAACGGAAGAGGAAACTCAAGGACAAGAAGATGATGCGGAAAGAAGGTACTTTTTGAACGTCACTGTGCTGGAACTATTCGGCAGGGCATGCACCTGAATGCTGTTTTGTCTATCATGTGCCTCTGGTGCGATGTTCTCAGCGTTGAAGAACAGCAGCGAGCCTCCTGCTTTCCAACTTTCATAGCGGAGGAGCGAAAACCATCACAATGCAACGAAGGAGAACCACCACCAGAGAGAGAGAGAAAGAGAGAGAGCGATCTCGCGCGCGAGTGCTCTTGTGTGTGTGAGAGCATGCTGTAACACCGTGGGATACTCGCTCGCTCGCTTCCATCACGCGAGCCTTATTTATTTTTTGTTAGCATGAGGGAGAAGGAAACAACAACACAGCCTGAGGAGAGTTGAGAAGAGCGATAGATTTGAGTGGACGGATGGGCAACGGACGTCGCATCATATCGGGTGCCATCCATCCATCCATCCACACAGAACACAACAGCAAACAAGAGCACAGTTTTGGGAACTCTTGGAGGGGGATCAAGGGGCTCTTTTGGCTTGTAAAATTCGCTTCTTTTTTTTGTTTCTTTGTGATTCGCATGGGTTATCTTGATGGTGGTGGTCACTTGCTCTTGAATTTGTTGTTTCGTTAGGTGAGGCAACCTGCTTATTTACCCAGAGGTGGGAAGTCATCGTTGTATCCGCCGCCATTTCGTCGCACAGGCGAAGGGCTACTGTGATGTTGCTGGTGGTTGTACTGTCGGCTGTGGGGCGAGCTGTTGTATCCGTAGCTGCCGGGACCGCGACCCATTCCTGCTGTTTGTGGAGGTGGAGGCGGCGGCGGGGCGTTCATCGGGTACCCGCCGCTATTACCACTGCGGAAATGATCTGGCGGTGGCGGTGGACGCTGCTGCATGCCCGTGTTGTCTATTCTATTGTACTCATTCCCAGGCGGAAACCGTCCTCGACCAGGCAGCGGCGGCTGCTGCTGTTGGTTGTAGAACTCCATGTGCGGCGCCGCTGGGTAGCGACCCATTTGCTGCTGCTGCTGCGTATGAGGAACGTATCGATTGTAGCCGCCGCCACCACCACCACTGCTAAACGTGTTCGAATCGTTGGCATTGCTGCTGTTGTTGTTGCGCGACGGACGGTACGCGTTGTGGTTACGCGTAAAGTCCGGGTCGTTCATCTCCTGCTCGCGGTTCCGCCAGAGCACTTTGCTCTCTTTCCAGTCCTGTGTGCTCTGCACTTTCGGGGTGCCACCTGACGAAGCGACGGAGCTCTCTGTCTGGGCCGATGATGAAGGTCGCGGCTTTGCGTCCGCATTCCGGTCAAATTCGGACGATTGATCCTGTCCATTTGTCGCTCGATCGGATCCGCGTCCTCCTGCTCCTCGGCCGCCGCGTCCGCGTCCACCAAAGCCGCGGCTCCCGTCAGGACCGGACGCCTGCTGGTTGTTGCTGCTGTACGCCTTTGCACTCAATGACACCGCGGACTCGCCACTGCTACTGTTCTTCGGGTTCGCTGGCGAGTTGGACGATGTGGACGTCGATGACGATGACGACGGCGACTCGGTTGTGCTGGTAGAGCTCGTGTCTTCTCCAAAGATGCGCGCACGCGCCTCCGCGTACGCCTTTTCCCGGTCCTGCATCGATCGTTGCGAGTTCTTCGCATCGCCCGGGTTCTTGCCGCCATTCGCGCCTGGTCGCGGGCCGCCGCGCTTGCGCATCATGATCTTTGGCGCGGACGCCGGCGTCACGGTCTGCTGCTGCCGGTCTGAGGACAAGTCGATCAAGAGCACGCTCGGCACGATGCTCTGCGCGGTCTTGAACAGCGTCACGACGCGAGACGAGTTGCCGTCATAGCCGCCGGCATATGGATTGTATTCGGCGGTCTGGTGCTCGAGACAGCAGCGCTCGGCGAGGCGGTGGATGATCAGGCGGTGGTACGACGAGAGCGGGGGGAACATGAGCTGCGACTCGCGCGGGTTCTTGATGAAGCGTACGATCTGGTCCTCGAACTTGAGCAGCGTCAGGCGCTCGCGCGGGTTCTCCAGGCATGCGACCAGGACGGGGTCCATGGGTCCGCGAGTGCCATCGAGAGCTGATGCAGCGGCGGCGCTTGCAGTCGCGGCACTCACGGGTTGCGCGTTCGCTCCGCCACTCGGGTCAAAGAGCACGCGCTCGTAGGCACCTCCGTCCTGCGTCGGAAGCGGTGGTGGCTGCACGATCCGCATGTCTCCGAGAGCCTGTGCAGCAGCGTCGACGTTTTTTGCAGCTGCAGCGAGGGCCACGGCGCGCGCACTCGGGTCCTCCTGGGTCTCCCAGTCGTCGTCGTTGTCTGCGCCTGGCGGGGGCAGCGGGGGAGACGCCGCACTGGCTGTTACAGCCTGCTGCTCATGATCCTGCTCTTCACGCAGCATCTTGCTCAGGTATCAAAGCGAATGAATGGGTATTGGCGCAATCAAAGGGCGAATCGGAAATGGCCCAGCTGCTCGTTCAGTTGAGCGAGAGATCTGCTGCCTGAAGGAAAGAGAGAGAGAGAGAGAGAGAGAGAAAGCGCATGATACGTCAGTCAGCAGAGGGCCATATACATAGAGATAGAGCAGTGGACGTGCGCGTGTGTGTACCTCTCTATTGCTGGCGTAGCGAAGGTCGTCGTGAGCAGTGCGCGGTCTCCTTCCAGCGTTGCTCGCGAGCGTCTGAAGTGCTGGGCAACGTGATGGATTGTATGGGCAGCGCCACGAATGGATCAAAGGGCAAAAAGAGCGACACCAAGCACCTGCAGTAGTTGATATCCCCATTTTTAAGGAGCATCAAATTGCTTCCATATTTTATTTGGGACGTAGAATTTGAATGACGTTTTCAAAAACAGAGCGGATTCAATTTGAAAATGTCATTTTTAAGTTATGCAAAAAACCTCTATGATATAATACTACAATTTGCTGGTGCGGCGGGTATTTCCACCAATCGCATTTCAAGTCGCTGAGCTTCGAAATAGCCCCCCAGCGGGGGCAGTATTAATTAGTTGCGCGCGATTTTGTTGTGTGTGTTGCTTCCTCCTAGTGAGCAAGTCTGAACGTTCGTTGCCTCCCGTACTTCCTACCTGTTGTTGTTGCTGCTGTTGCTGCCACTGATGACCACTCCACGCTCGCCCACCGCTTCCATCGTCGCTCGCACGTCTTTCTCCCTATGCTGACGACCTCAGCAAACCTCTGCTCTCTCGTCACCTTCCATCACCGTCTTCTTCCATCTCTTTCTCTTTCTCTCTCTCCATCTCTCTCTCATTCTCAGGGGCGATTGTTTGGACACGTGAAGCTCGCTCCGGTCATCAACGCGCGGGAAGACAAGACTATGTGGTCTCGGTGGTCTGATCTCCGTGCGTCTTTGGTCGGCGATGGTAGCTGTGGTGGTAAGACCGCTGCTTCCTGTCGACGTGCTTCAGCGTCTGACTCAGCGAGTTGAGTTTTTTCCTCGGCAGTCCCAGATCGTCGCCGTCAATGTAAATCCCGCGGTGAATGTCGAGATCTCGAAGGTGTACGCGGTCGAGGTGTCCTGCAGCGACGGGCTGTTGCGCAGCGTGCGGTAACACGCTCAGACTCTCCAGTGGAATGCTATCCACGTCATCATCCTCTACTTGGAGGACCTCATCTCCTTCAGCAACAGTACCAGCAGCAACAGCACTGGTGCGGTTACTTGCGCCGTTTTCGCTAATCGCCGCTTCACTTTCCTGTTCGTCTGATACCAGACTTGCCCGGCTATCACTGTGGTAAAATTTCTTGAGCAACGTCTGCCGAATCTCCTCTCGCTTCGGGTTCTCCTGATGGATCACGCGAATCCGCTCCATCGATGCTTCCTCTTGGCGCCGCAGCCGGTCGTACTCCTCCGCCTCCTGGGCCTGCAGCTCGAGCGCAAACGTGTAGTCCGGGTCATCGTCGCCCGAGGGCCGCTCGTCCATGGGGATCTCCTGCTGGATGACACTCATGACGCCGTACTCGCAGTCGGCGCTGGGTACTTCGACAAAGCACCAGCCGACCTGGCGGTCGTCACCGAAGCGGCCGGCGATCTCCATCTCGAACTGCTCCTCCTCTTCGCGCTGCAGCTTGGCCGCGAGCTCCTCGTCCATGACGTCGAAGAGGTTCACGCCGCCGCCCGCGCGCGCCGCAGCAGCGACGGGGCTGCCCCACGGGTTTCGACTCATGCTGCCTGCCTATTTGGCCTTCTGCACTCGCTCGGCACTCCTGCTCTCGCTGCTTGCTGCTGGTTTCAAAGCAGGACAGGGCTGCAAAAGCAGAACCCAGGACAACCACTCCGCATGCGCGGGTGGGCCGGGTCTGCGTGAGTGATGGTGCTTGCCACTCACCACGCACAGTCCCAGAAAAAGAGCGAGAACTGGGAGAAAGAGAGAGGGAGAACAGATTGGAACGTTTGGCGTGAAGAGCTC
>JAADVN010000243.1:0-25059 GCA_023335535.1 Globisporangium spinosum
CCTGATGGTATGAATTAGGTACCGAACCCACCCTCGAACCTTACTTTACTCTGATTTCTCTTCTTGGACGCAAAGCAGATACAAGCGCATTGCCAGCTGCAGGAAGCGGAAGAAAACAAGGAAGTGCTCAGACGCGCTCTCGTATTCACCTGCACACCACCTAGCGCCTAGCACCAGCCCCTCCCAGCGAACGCACCACCCGCCCTACAGTCTAGACCCCTACTGCCTCCGCCATGAATCTGCTGCAGGGGAAGAGCAACCAGTACCTGCGCGAGGCGATCCTGGAAGAGAGTCTCGAGAAAGTCAAGCGCTACCTCACGCTCAAGATCGGCAAAGCCGATGTCGCGGCGCTCACGGAGGTGCGTGCGTGCGTGTGTGTGTGTGTATCCACATCTTTCTGTGCGCCTGTGCTCGCTTGCGTGTGTGTATAACGATGATGGTGCTGATTGTGATTCGATTGCTTGTCTCGTTATCAAACAGAGCGGCGGGTTCAGCATGCTGCACTGCGCGGCGCTGACGGGCAACACGCAGATTGTGATGATGCTGCTCCAGTGCGGCGCGGACGTGATGGCGCTCACTGACGTACGTTCCCATTTGCTTCAACGCCGTGCTTCATTCGCAAAAGTCTGACAGTGAGTGTGGTTGTGCTCTGGATGCTGTGGACGGACATAGGATGGATACACCTCACTCGACCTCGCGATCTGGAAGGGCCACCTGCAGATCATTGAGCTACTGCGCTCACAAGGGTCGATCGCCCCAATGAAAGGTACATTTTGCTATTGCTGTACATCGAAGAATGCCTACAGATGGAGAGCTAACATACTTGAACCTGTTGCTTGTAGAACCCGAAAGCCTGAACGGGAAGCTGATCCTGCACATGGGGCGAAAGGCGACAGTCGTGGACTTTGAGCCGAGCACGAGCATCCGCACGAGCAGTCTGCGCGCGCTGCACTACGAAGACAACGGCGAAGCGAAGCTCGTGAACCTCTGGGCCGGCACGGACTATAAGATCATCGGCAACAACCCGTACTACGAGGACCTGAAGAAGCTCGACTACCAGTACGCGGACATCTCGGCCACGCAGACGCTCAACAACTACGACGCGATGCTGCAGGGCCAGGCGTTCTTCGACAATGACAGCGACAGCGAAGAAGAGAACGAGATCGAGGACGTCGTGGAGATCCGCGTGCCGCCCGGTCCGCTCGGCGTGCTGCTCGACAGCGGCATCCAGGAGTGCGCGGTCGTGCACGGCTTCACCAACTTGCCCACGGGCGGCCAAGGGCCGATCGAGGCTCACGGCGGCGTGCAGCCGGGCATGTACATCATCGGCATCAACGAGACGAACGCGTCGCTCATGTCGCTGCGCGCAGTGACGGAGCTGCTCGGCAAGCTCGCGCGCAAAGAGAAGATCATCCGCTTTGCCGTGTTCCGGCCGGGCTCACCCAAGCGCCACCTCGACTCGGACGATTCCGACGATTCGGACTCGGACGACTCGGTGGGACGCGCTCCGTCGCACGTGTCCTCTGCCGCGGCGTCGAACGTCTCGGTGCCTCCGCGCGTGTCGGTGACGATGAAGCCACCGCCAGCGCCAACCACAACGGCGTCAAGCGGCATCGGAGGCTTCACGAGCCGCTTTGCGTCGCTCGCAGCATCCGTGACCGCAAAGAAGTCGATGTCGTCCGTCTCGTCGCAGAGCTCGACCCCGCGTGCGGGTGGGGCGGCAGCGAGTCTCCCGGGCACGCCGAAGGAGACCGAGTGCATCCACTGCGGCGTGCCGTCTACAGCGCACCTCTCCAACGCGTGTCCATATCGATAAGCTACTAAGCGTGCGACTCATGCGTCTTGCAGTGTGCGTACTAGTATTCTTCAAGTCAACATTGAAAACCAACGATTGGAGCTCTGTGGGTTGAAAAAATATGGTCGTTTATTGGATGGGATGGTGGTGTTCTTCCTGTTACATTGACTTTTCACTTTTATGCTAAATAATACCCGGCGCTCTGGTCGTGCGCTTGCTCTTCTGCTTGGTTCCTTGGTCTTCCTGTGTCCTTCCTCCCTTGCTCTCTTTCTCTCTCTCTCTCTCTCTCTCACTCTCTCACTCACACTCACTCTTCTTCATCCAAGTGGAGGAAAATGAGTCAGAGAAGGAAAAACAACAAAGCAAATAAATCTGGTTGGTGACAATGCAGCAAACACAACGAAAGTTGCGCCTACAGCACCATGTACACGGCGCCGCGGTTCATCTCCGGCGCTGGAATCGTCCACGATGTCATGCCGCAAGTCTCATTGTAATAATACAGTTTGCCTGTGGTGAGAGACTGCACCGTCTTCCAACCGGGGAGCACGCCTTCCACTGGTTCAGTGAATTCGGAGAAGATCGAGTCGAGTAGAAAGTCAGCAATGCTACCGTCGCCCATCGCTAGCGTGAGGATGAATCGTGGTGGTCCGATCGGGAACGGAGCAGACACAAACGTAGGTCGTTCCAATGGACCTCCGAATGCACTGAGGAAGTTCGCTGCGATCACCGCTGCGACTTCAGCGTTTGCCTTCTTTTCAAAACTTTCGAGTCGTCGCATCGCCACCGTCGCCTCCGTGGAGGACTCAATCTCCTCGACGTTCAGGTTTCGGAGACTCTGCGAGATCTGCGTCATGCGGTCCAGGTGAACCTGCAAGTCGGAGAGCTGGAGCACGTCTTCGGCTGGCGGCGCAGGAGCTTCAGGGGCGATTTCTACGGTCTCGACAGGAACCGTGAAGTCAGCAGTGAAGTCAGCAGTAAAATCAGCGACTTCCACGACTTCTGCCGTAGGGGGCTTTGGTGCTTCACCTCGCGGCTTCTTCAGACTTCTTCGGCCACCAGCTCCAATGGACAGCTTCTCGACCTTCCGCACGATAACTGGCTCGTCAGTGTCCGCATCCGCAACATCGAGACTCATGCTCTGGCGAGGCTGGCTACTCATCGAACTGTCTCGGTTGCCTGGCATCACTTCTTCGACAATCAGCTCCTCCATCGTGCTGACAGTAGGTGCAGGGCTCGGCTTGGCTGACGCATCCATCACATTGCCCTGGGTTAAAAAATTCGCGATCGCTGGGTCTTCTTGCATGAGGAAGCTGTCGACTGCGCGCTCCGAATGGCTCTGCTGCACGTACACTTCTTTGTACTTGCCGACGCCCAAGTCCAGCTCCTGTGGGGCGATAGCAGTAATATCAACGTTTGCATCAAACAGCTCGTGCTCCATGTCGTCGTCCTCCTCGCTTTCCACATCTTGAGAAGGCAATGCTGAAGGAGGCGCTTTCACTTGTTCGACCTTGGCTGCCGCGGGTCGGAACTGGAACATGTGCGGGATCGTTGGGCGGTTGCCAGCAGGGTGAACACGCATGGTGCCATCTTCATTCGACGCCGTGGAGCCGCTGCTCGATGACGTTTCGAAAGAGCTCATCGACCGATAATTTCGACTCTCCAACTCTGTACCTGCTCTTCGCTCGCTCGAATACCGTGATGACATCGAGCTGCGCGTACTGGCCTCGGACGTCAAGTCGCTCTGTCTCAAATTCGATCTGCGCGGCAGCTCTTTCGTCGTGATTCCACTGCTGCACTTGACGCAGATTCGCGCTTTCCGCTTGCCTACAAACTCGCTCAGCCCCTGGTTCGTGACCAGCTGGTGCACGCTGCACTGGTTGCAAATCACATCTCCACACGCGACGCAGTTGTATTTCTTCCGGACGAGCGAGAAACTCTTCGTGCACACGATGCAGCACACACGCTTGCTGAGCGGCACCATGTCGCGAGAGTTCGTGAACACGAGCAGGTCGATGCGTCTCTGGTTGATGTGGTCTCTAATGCACGCGACGCGCATCGCAGCAGTGTCCACAATCTTGTGCACGAGCCACGTGGGCAGGCGCTCTCCCAAGTCGTTGATCATCATCGTGTGCAGCTCCAGGTTCCCCTGCGAGACCTCGGAAAAAGTCTGCACTGTGAGCGTCTTGCCGCGCACGAAGAGGTGGGACGTGTCAAGCGTACCCATCTCCTCGAGGTCGATGGATTTTGCCAATCGGTAGCCGATCTTCTTGCCGTCCTGGTCTTCAAATTGGTCCACAACTTCCACGTACACGTAGTCTCTGTGCTTGGCGACTGATGGTGCCAGCGACTTGATGCAGTGCCATTTGATACACACAAAGCGATCATCGGGTGTGCGCGGCACGAGCGTGTGCAGCACCTGGCCGTCGAGAAACTCGCTCGGATTTACAGCGCTCTCGTGGTTCACGAACTCCTCGGTCGTCTCTGTGGTGAGCGCGTCCATCATCTCGTGGAACGTCGCGTTCACGTTGCATTTGCCGCGCACAGCGGCATCGAGACGCGAGTCATCTTCTCCATGCGCACGGCAGATGGACACACCTTCGCGGGTCTTGAACGGGTGCCAGCGGATACGGCCGAAGCCGTGGCAGAGGTTGTACGCGTCGTCCACAGACTTGTCGATGAACTCGGTCAGTGCGATACGGCGTTCCTGCGAGAGCTCGAGCTGAGGTGTCGCCAGCTCATCATACTGGGACGAAGGCGATGACGACCGCTGCGATGATGACCGCATACTATGGGACGCGGATCCGGACGGAGATGCGGCAGATGGCATTGTGAGCACTGTGCCGTGGCTTCCCAAGTGTGTGTTAGTGCTGTTGCTCTTGCTAAGACTACCGCGCGCGCTGCTACCCCCGACGATCCCCAAGCTGCTCGCGATGATGCTGCTCGCGCTCTTGCGGATGCTTTTTCTACCGCCGCTGCCGCTACTGCTGATGCTGCTGCTTCTGCTCGCGGTCGGTGGTTTCTCAGCACCCAGGTGCAGGAGCTCCTTGTTCAGTGATTGCGGAAGTGGGTTCGCTGCGTCGTCGCCGTTATGGCTGCCGGTGCTCGCCGTACTCGTGCTGCTGCTGTTGCTACCACTACTGCTGCGGTCCTCGGGCGTCGGCGCCGGTGTCGCGGGGTTCTTCTCGAGACTCGTGAACAGCACGACGGGCTTCTGGATAAAGCTCTTGGAACGAGACGTCTTGCCCGCAGTGGCTTCGAACTTCTGCTTCTCCGCGGCGGCCGCGAGCAGCGACGTGCCGCCAGAGGACGACGACGACGGGAAAGACGACGACACGTGGAACAGCCCGCTGGCCGTCGGCGCGGACATTCCCTTCTTTAACGTACTACGGAGCTAGCGAATGTGGCTACGTATGTACGTACGTGTGCAGCAGCAAGTATATTTCGCTGTCTGGCGGGGAAAGCTGGAGAAGCGGACTCTGGAAGGTCGGCACACGAATGCGGATTCTTGCTGCTCGCTGCTCGTGTCCCTCGTGCGCCGCGTCGCCTACCACTCTCTTTCTCTCTGCCTGGCGATAGATACCCGACCTTCACACACACACGTGCGGGGCTCGGCTCTAGCGACAGACTGATGCACAGACAGGAAGGCTGGCAGGTTGACAGATATACCGACAGACACACCGCGTTGCTGTTGCCTCGCTCTCTCTTGCTCGTCGAATAGAGAAAGCGTCCAATGCGGGTGGGCGTGTCGGACTGACTGACTAAAGCAAATGCGCTTGCTTGCTTTCCCTTTCGGCTTGCGAGTCTGTCTGGCTGGCTGGCTGGCGTATTGATAAGCGGCTGTGCTTGCGCGCACGCTCTCTCTCTCTCTGACTCGATTGAAAAGCTTGACGTTCTGTGCGTGGCCGATGGCCTGGCATGCGGCCAGGCTAGCCTCTCCTTCCTCCCTTCCCATCACCCACCCACCCAATTGCCCGTCCCCTATTGTACTTTTTGGCTCAGGACAGGACAGGGCAGCGGCAAAAAGGGACCAGAGAGTGTGTTGTGTGCGATTTGGTTCGAATCGGCCAAAACGAGCCAGAGCCCAGCCCTTATCGGGAATCCCAGGCTGGAAGTGCAGGGAAACCAGATGGCGACGGTTAGGGGAACGCCCTTTACGCAAAAATAAAACACTTGTAAGTTGCAACCTGGAGGTCAGTCAAGAGAAAATGATGCGGAGAAAGGGGACCTAACCGCTCGTTTGCCTGGCTCGTTTGATGCTAAAGTTGTGCTTGGTCAACAACAACAACATGCTGCTGTTTTCGAGGCATGTTGTGGTTGTTTTGTGGTCTTTTGCTTCAGCATCGAAGCTTCTATTGAGTGGACAAACGATCTATTTTGTTGCTCAGGTCAGAGCAAAACGCGAGCAAGCGAGAGAGACAGTTGTGGATCCATGTGTGACGCGGACGCCTGAAACCGTCACATCTATAGTACGGCTAGACCGAAATTGCATACCCTGCTCAAAACGATCGACTAACCTGAGAGAGGCCACCATTCTGGCAGTCGGAGTCACACTATTTTTAAGCGGAAGAGGTACTTTACCCTACACTGGAAATATGAGGCTGAAACACGTGAAGTGATCAGTTCTATACCATGCATCCGTCATACAGCAACAATGTCAGCTACAGGAGTTCATGTGAACAAAGATCCGATGCATTTAAAGTAGATACGTTAAAAGTAATGCCGAGGTGTATCATATCAAGCCACTAGCGTCTTTTTTGGCTCACAGTCATTGGCGCTAGGTTCTTGTTGCTTCAATTGGTAACCCCTTTTCCTTTGTATACATGTTTAGTGGATAACCTCTATGAATAAGTATTCCGCAGAAAACGGGGCGAGTGACGTCTCGACCGTACGGTACGCGTTTCACCAGCAACAAGCGCGCCAAAAACTCACACAAATCAGCTTGGGTCGACTTGCTCGCTCCTCCGAGCATCCTCCGCCCATGGCGAAGCAAGCAAGCAACCACATGCCTGTTGTTGTTGTATTTTGGCTAAGCACATAGAACCACGCAGCAAAACGGACGGGAAGAAGTGACCTTTGCGCGTTGTGCTTGGCAAGGGAAAGCAGATTCCATCTGCGCACGCGCACTTGCTCAGCCAGTTGTTGGACGGACTTGCAATTGTGCACTGCACAGCCTGGTAGACAGACATCCAGTTCACGTTGTTCCGATCCGCAGAAGAAAAGCAAGCAAGCAGCAAATAGACAGGAAGAACACAGGTGAGTGTTAAATCTGTCTCCACATGATATATATGGGGCGAAAAGTGGATCGACCGTTACAAAGTGTGCCATCTTTCTGTCTGACTTGTGGCAAGTCCATCCGCGTCTTCAGAAGAGCAGGCAGAGGTTCAAATGGTCAGGGATTTTTGCAAATACGAAAAGCGATAGTATGAATATTGCTGGAGGTTATCTATCTGTGACAGCAGCAGTGTCGGGAGATGTGGTTGAGTCCTCCTATTGATATTGTGTTCGCTCTGAAGCATCGGTCAGGTCAGCAAGTACTGTATTGGCCACATTAAAATGTACACTGCGATGGCTCAACAGGCTGGTTACTCACGCATTCAAGGAAAACGCGCACAAAAACAATGCCAGCAGCAACAAAAAGTCGCTTTAGTGGCTACTGACATGTGAATAGCGGTACATGCAGGAAAACGTGTCGTTTACGAGGGAGGGCATTTTCAGCATCAGCATCTGCCCTTTTCCCTCCATCATCACCTCCAAACGCCATGGCCTCTCCCCTCTCGCACAAGCAGCACCGACACACTCATCCACCACCATTGCCAGTCAGTCAGTTTACTTGACGATTGGTACTGTGATTGGCGGTCGTCGCTGTTGGGATTGCGCGCAGAGCGTTGCAAACCCTGTCAGCATGACAGTAGTAGCTGCCTCCAGGCAATCATCAAATCGCCAGCAGCCAATTCCACAAGGACTTGACAAAAGTCTTCTTAATCAACAAAGTGCAGCCACAGCAAGAGGCTGAACCGGCATACAAAGCTCAAGACTTTTTTGAAAAAGCTCAACATGCAACTCGATTTCGCTGAAGATGGGGAATACTGTAGATTGATAATGAATGACCAGTGGCGACAGGAGTGGGCGGGCTGTCATGTCCATCCATCCATCCATCCATCTCAACGGGCAGAAATGGATCACCGCGGCTGGACCAGAGCAAACACGCACGTGGGCACGTGGGGTTGGGACTTGCGCATTGAGAGGGAGGGTTCGTGTGTCTCGGTGCTGCCGTTGGCTGCTGGGCGAATCAGGATGTCCCTTCACGTCGTTGACGGCGTCAAGGTGTGTGCCTCAGCACTCAAGGCGCCGCACGGGGGAAATTGCGATGAGACGCAGATAGCGGCGGGTTACCTCGTAGGTTCTAAAACGAAGTACGCGTGGATATCGCAAGAGGAAATCTGGTCGGGAGGGCCAACAGCGCTTGGCTTGGCTCCCCATGCTTTAGCTGGTTTTGGCATGGTACCAGAGCTGTAATTTGCGGTGGGGTCGGATGAGGGCGGGAATACCATGGGTTACTGTACTCAACAGAGTGTGGGCTCGTATTAGCGCCGTGAGTTCACATATCTCTCTCCCTCTCTCAGATCTCAGGGATGGAAATGAAGCCCTTCACTCTGCCCAGCCAGGCTTCGATCAGAAACTGGTATGGAGCACTTCCATCGCCATGGATCAATTCCCATCAAAATCAGCGCCAGCGCCTTTACGTTTTGCGGACGAGGACCGCTCATACGACATAGAGATGATTTCAGCATCGAGTATTATCAGTCTATCTGATACTGTACTGATACAATGAATCAGATTTGCATCTGACCCATGAAACCCATGCATTTTATTTGACTGGTGAAAACGAACCCAACCCAACACGACCTTCATGCAGGTGGTGATTGGCGCGCGCGCCTACGAACTATCCGAGACGCTGCAGAGCGACGAGCTCGCGCCGATCTTTGCTGATGCTTGGACCGCGTCGCGCGTGTGGGACGCGAGCACGTTTCTATCGGAGCACCTCGTCGAGTTCGCGGCGACGCAGCGCCATCCGTTCCGCATGAACTCTGTCAGCGAGGACGTGTCGTCGTCATCATCATCATCAGCGGCTGCGGCAGCTTCTGTCATTGAACTTGGCAGCGGATGTGGGCTCGCAGGACTCGTCGCAGCATCTCTCGGCGGCGACGTACTCCTAACTGATCAGCGCGAGGCCGTCGAGCTGCTGCAGCGCAATGTCGCGGCGAACGCTGTCTCGGACGACGAGCTCAGTCGACTGAAAGTGCAGGAGTTTACGTGGGGCTCCGAGCCGTCCAAGGTACTACCGCGCCGCACGTACGGCTACATCCTGATCTCAGACTGTACGTGATGCTAGATATGCGAAGATGGCTGGTGATGTGGTTGTGTGGCTATCCAAGCGACTTGGACTGATATTCGTGAGTGTGGGGATCTCTCTCTATCTATGACTATGACAAATGCAGGCATTAACCCGATCTACGGCACGGAATCATGGCGCAACTTGGCGCGCAGCATACTCGCACTGAGCGATGCCCACACGCTGACGTACCTGGCGCACGAGAGGCGTGGGGATGATGAGGCCATGGTGGATTTCCTCGCATTCTCCGGCAGCTTCCTGGTGCACGAGAAGATCGCGACGCGCGAGAAGCTGAGTCTGTTTAAAATTAGCAAACGAGCGCAGGAGGGTGACCGGTAGATAATAGATAATGCAGTGTAAATAGAGATAGAAGGTGCGCTCGAAAGCCCAACTTCCCAATGCGCTGAGCGTACACACCTGAGTGAACTCGTTTTGTGGGTGAAGAGCGGCGATACGTCCTGGCAGACTGTTTGGAATGACAGACACCAGCGAAGCGAATCCTGTCAGGATTTTCTGGGGTGGGGGCGCTCCATTGCGAGCGTCGTGTAGTCCAGTTCCAAGTCGAGGCCGAGCGCAGTTACCGCCCCCCAACATTCTCATCGGACAGGAGGAGCTCACGTGGATCACCAGCAGCAGCCACCAACCAGCTCCTCACAGCACCTTCGTCTTCTTCGTCGTCCTTGCAATCAAGATGCGACAGCAGCGCTTCCCAGACATTGCTCGGCGTGTTGCAGACCCTACACCGAAGCATCCAGCAGGACGTGATCAGGTTCACCAACAAAGATCGAGCGTTCGATCTGCTCTCCGCGACTATCGCGAGCATAGGCAGCACTAACAGACAATACTTCTCGAGTGCAGTGGAAGGCGAAGGCCGGAGCTACTCCATCAAGGAGCGCGCAGTCGAAACGAATCGCGAAGTCGTGCACGCGCATGTAAGTTATCGGTTGAGTATTGAATTCGTTCTCCCTGCATCGCTCTCTCGCCGTGCTCTCTGGGCGATTTTTGACAAGCTATTTGGGACCTGTAGACCAGCTGGGCTCGGAAAATGCACTGCGCGGTGGACGACCGGCAGCGATATCACTTTGACCGACACAAGAAAAGCCACAAACGGAAGCAGTTGCACGCGTCTCTGAGCCGTGCTGTTTGTAAGATTGGGCTGAAATTCTGCAGCTGAGTTCACTGATCCTTTGTCTTCTTTCGTGCGCACTGCTAACAGAGGCTCGGGCCGCTGGTAAAGAGAGAGACTAAGTTGACCGACAACCATTAGCACAAAATCCAGCATCTTTTCCACGTGCTGCAGCAAGAAATGGCAAGCGAAACCAAGCGAGAGATCAGTTAAGTGACTAAAAGTCAAACTGGCAAAACCTTGCAAGAGACTCGTACCTGATGCGATTGCTTCTTTATAAGTGCTTTTGGATTGTTGGAGCCCGTCGAGACCTGCATCGTGCCAGAGCAGGAAGCAGATTGCTGCAATCGCGGAGGACCGCTATGGGTCTGCGGATCGGATCATGCAAATTCTGGAGGTGCGAGGTTTGAAATGATTGGCGCGAAGCCTTGGGTTCTTGCACGTGATTCTTATACTGATGTTGGTTTGCGACAGGAATACAAGATCGTCGTCGGAGTCGAGGCTGCAGAGTATCTGCGAATTGCTGTCGCAGCTGGCAAATCCACGTTGGCTTCGTAATGGATGGGGAGTTGAACCAAAGGGTACGCACTCTATTTTCTTTTATGCGCCTTCATCTTGAACGATGCTTCTAGCGAAACTAACTTCATGCACAACTGGCCACGCGCAGATTGCAAGCACACGCGAACGGCATTAGTCACTACTACTACGCGGTACTTCGTACGCAGCGTCACGGGGGGTTGAAACCAATGTATTCTCACCTCCTTCAGCACTTTGCTTTTCGCAGCGCTTGACGATAATCCAGACGTAGTTTGGGCTCGAGCGCTTGTTTTTTTTCTTTTTCAGCGCTTTCTCCTTTCCGATCTGCATCCCGGAAGATGGGAACTTGTTAGTCCGTCATAAATATGTCCCTCTTCAGTCCTTGGGAAGGCGAAGAGCTTCGTTGCCTACCTTCTTGACTGTGCTTTCAGATTTCCCAATTTTCTTTGGTACTCGTTCAGCAATCTCGCCCTTTGTTGCCAATGTTTTCCTTTGTCTCACGCAGGACGATGAGGACTCCAAGCTGGGAGCGAACGACGGCGACAGGTTCGCAGAAGACGACCTGTGCTGGTTGGGAAACAATGCTCTTCGCTCCTCTTCACTTTGTTCTTTCCGGTGCAGTCGCGCTTCAAACTCCAGAATTTTGTCTTGCAGCATCCCTTCTCGAAGCTCTTGTTCACAGTGCATACCGTTGTGGAGGTTTGAAACTGCAGACCTCATTCTCTGGCGGGCAGCAGCAAGAACCACATACATGAGCATCGGCAAAGTAAACTAGCAGTCGTGTGGAGGATTGGAGACCCACCTCCTCCATTGCGTTCGTGACATGTTTGTACTGATGGTCTGTTGCACCCTGCCTCTCTAGTCCATGAACCTGTTCGAAACCTTGGCAGCTTCTGGAATTTGAGTGATCGACTGCTTCATGTGGTCGCTCAGCTTCTGCCATTGTATTGGATGCGATCCGAGTACGTTGCACTGTTGTCTATTCCAAAACAAACATGTTAGCCTTTGAATACCACATCATAGAGTACGAGGGGCTTTCATGCAGCATACCTCAAGCGACAAAACACCTCGCTCAAGAATGCGTAGACGGTTTTCCATCCTATTTTAAGTAAAAGCAACCCATAAGCGTAAGAGCGCGATCACTTTCGATACCCTGCGAGTTGTGCGACTTCGTACGTTGAGGTGAACTCCATCATTTGCTTAAGCTGGCACTCGGACTCTATCCGCACCGACCGCACCTAGATTCCACGCAACAGAACACATCCATCTCAACATCCAAAAACCCACTGTAGCTCCGACAAACACAGAGATAGCCGTACCGCTTGTTCAGCCACAAAATCGGCATCGTGCCGAAGCTTTTGGTCAACCTCGCCCAGCGCCACAAGCATTTTTGTGCGCTGTAGAATTGGGATTTCCAGCCAGCCAGCGAGTAAGTATCCTTCGACTTTCTCAATCTGCCAATTCAGCATGCCTTACCAAATCGTCTGCTTGCCCGAGTGAGTCCTCAGTAAGTCGGGAGAACATTTCTTCTGCCGCTTGCAACCGATCCGCCAAGTTGTTGCAGTTGTCTCGGCTCTCTTCCTGGGCTTGCGGTGTGCGAATTTGTATCGTTCGCAGCGCGTCTTTCAGCTTGAGCTGGTTCTCTCTCAAGTCCTCGATCGCCGTGCTGAGTTGGGCGACCTCTGGCGCTTCTACCTGCTTTTGCTCGTCGACCTCGTTTTGAATCGCGACCACTGTGGAGCTCAGCAGGTGCTGGGTGTCGAGACATTTTCGTAGCACCTCTTTCATCTCATCGTGATCGCGAGCCTGCTGCTTGTATGCTAGCTCCAATTTATCATGAAGCTCACTGGCGGTTTCCTCTTGAAAATTCTTCACTCGAATCAAATCCGCTTTCCAGTTTGTCTCGAGTTGATCCGGGATCTGCTCCACGGCTTCGTTCTACATCGTTACAAAAATGTCCATGTAAGAGAAAGGATGTTGAACGCTCTTCCAGCATATCACCTCTCGTCGGATGGAAGCCGAAACGTACCAGCCGCTTCAACTTGCCCTCCATGGTGAAGCACTTTTCAGACACTGAAGTTCGCACGATTTCCAGTTCCTGCAGGTAACCACAGCCATCAGCGTCAGTATTGATGCAAAATTCCATGCGATAACACACAAGCAGATTCATGCCTTGTCAAATCGATCGGTGGTGAGGTCTTTCAGAAACTCCAAGTGCTTGCCCGTGTCGATAACCGAGCTCTGCATGCCCTCGAGCCTCGTTTCCAGCGTGAACACGAGCGTCTTGAGATCTTCGAGCTCCTGGTCCGAGCCAGCTTTGACCTCTCTCATCTCGCTCTGTGTCTGGTCTGCGGACCGCTGTAGGAAATCATCGCAATGACGCAGCTGCTCTTCCGTGGCGTCCATGCGCTGCTGCTGCGTGTGGATCTCATGGCTGTACTTGTCCATCCACGCGCTCCACTTGGCGTCGAGCCCGGCGACATCATTCCTCGACTGCTCGGCTGTCTGCTCGATGTACTCCTGGTTGAGCCGGGAGACCTTCGAGAGCGAGCCGAGTTTCTGGTCCTGCACGCCCTGCGCGCTCTCAAGCTCCGCGAGGCGCTTGTCGAAGCTCTGCGTGGTCAGACACGCCGCCGAGATGCGCTCGAGCTGCACTTCGAGGAATGAGATGTACGCGTTGCGGTCGGTCAGGATCTTTTTGGCGTTCTTCTCGTGGTCGTGCTTGAGCAGCGCATGTATTCCTCGTAGTACGACCCGGACCCTGGGCTCGCCGCCATGAATGCGCGTGCTTCTGCTTGAACGACCGTGCTGTTTGGATGCGTGTGTGTGTGCGTGTGTGTTGCAACCAGCCAGGATTGGGAAGCCCTTGGTAATGGGTATTCTAACATATTGGCTGTTGACGGATCGAAATGCCAAGCATTTTTAGATAGCAGAAGTCGTCAAAGGACAAGTATTTGTTTGAAACAGGTAAATGACCAATTCTGTGTTGCAGTGACCATCACTCCCATTTCAGCACCTTGAAATCTTGAAACGGCGCATCTCGTCTTGAAGCAACGCGTTTACTCAAAGCGAAATAACTATACACTCCTCATCCAAGAAAGTAAATACCATCCACAAAAATATTCGACCATTAGAGCTTTTCGCTGACACTCGCATTTTTTGATCGCTCGCTCGCTCAATCGTCTCTGTTTTCTGATCCGCATCGTTATCCGCCACAAACAATAATAATAATAATAGCAGCGTGGACGAGAAAGATCAAAAGATCAAGGGCCATTTTGGTCACGTGCAACTTTCTCGATACCCACCACATACGCGAGCGGCGTTCCCGTGTCTGTTTTTTTGTGTGCGTGTGGCTCTGGCGCGTCAAAAAGCGACTTGTTGTTCTTTTGAGCTTTTTGGTTCGCGCGTCTGCTTTTTTGGCGTTTCATCAGCGAAAAAGCAGATGGATGGGATATTTTTCGAACATTTTGGTCAAGGCGGCTCCAAAAAGTGCAAAACGAGAACCACTGTCGTCCTGATCTCACACCCAAACTACTGGTGGAAGCCTAATATGATGGGAAACAGAAGCACGAAATTAGGAGCTCTGGCCAACGCTCCGATACAAACTGTGAGTGGAAACCTAATATACTGTGACGCAAAATACATAAAGCTAAAATAGATTCGACAGAACAGACGAAGACCCCAGAGGTCCTCTATTGAGAGCGAGCCGTTACTGTACCCTTCTCCTCCTTCCCCCCATTCCCTTCCCTTCAAGAGCCGCACGGCTTCCATAGAAAAGAGCAACAGAAGAAGATCAGGCACCAGCCGAGCCGAGTGAGAGCCAACGGCCCGACGCAAAGCAAGCACGAAGAGCGCCAGCCCAACTGCGTGCTCTCGCTGCTTGTTAGTGCAGATCGACCGACCCATCGGCAGACAGACAGCCAGAGCTTCTCCTCTTCCTCTGCGTGTAGGTGTCTCTCTCCCCCCATTCACGCATTCATTCTCTCTGGCACCTGCCTTTGACTGGCGGTCTTAGTCTCTCACTCACTCGCACTCTCTCTCTCTCTCTGTCTCTCTCTCTGGTGCCTGTCATTCCAGCATTTCAAAGCAAAAGATCGCATCACATCCCAGACAGCCCACGAGGACATCCCAGATACACATACACGTACAAGAAACAGGCAGATATAAGTATGAACACGAATGCCAACAGCAGCAGCAAGCGCTACGTGTCGCTCGCGCAAGGCGGTGCTGCGTCGAGCTTCAGTGGCAACGCGCTGGGTCAACAGTCGAGCGCGACGGCAGGCAGCAACAAGGCGCAGTGGAACGCGATGGATTTGCACATCGGCAGCGGTGCGAGGTTCCAGCAGCAAATCGGCGGAGGGTACAACACGCACAGCAGCATGGCTGCGGGCAATGTAGTGGCAGGATCTTCGTCGATTATGAAGGTGGACGACAGTGGGCTCTCAGCGCGCAACATTCTGATCCGCAGGAAGCTCATGGAGAGAAAACGCTTCGACTCGGCGGACTATGCGATGAATAAAAGACAAGAAGAGGCCACGACCCCAGGGGTAATGTCGGGTGCCGATGGCACTGCGAGCAGCTACAACAGCAGTAGCAGTAGCAGAGCTGTCGATGGACAGGCGAGGTTCCTGCAAAGCAGCTCCGGTAATGCTCAAGCTGCCACCCGCGCGATGCCGACTACAACGAATGCTCCATTTTCGCCTGCCCAGGTTGGTGCATCGGTGTTTTTCAGCGCTTTGGGCGGTGATGAAAACGTCGACATGGACGCGAAATCGGATCCAGCACAAACGAACAATGCTACCAGCAGCACTGGCAATGATTCATCAAACAGCAAGAGCTACAGAATGAACGCTGCTACTGCTGCTGCAGCACGCGGCGCCAGCCGGTACGGCAACTTGCCAGGACCAGCAGGAGGCGTGCTCTCCGCGAGAAATATTCTGCTTCAGAAGAAGCTGCGCGAGAAGAAGCACTTTGACTCGGCCGACTGGCAGCTTGCGCAGATCCAGTCAGCGTCGCTGTCAGCATCGCCAACTGATGCGTCATCTCTATCAAGCACAGACGGCAACTCCTCGGTCGGTGGGGACGAACGTGATGGCGCGTTGCCCATGGAAATCGACCTCACGCCAGTGGCCGATCCCGTGGAAAGCATAAACTCGCCGTCTGCTGCTAGCGTCGCTCTGCGAAACCGCGTGAATGCGCAAATGAGCCCCTCGGTCCGTGGCGGCAAATACGGAAACGGAATGTCGGGGGCAAATGTGCTGCTAGCGCGAAAGCTCTCGGAGAAGAAGCGCTTCGACTCGGCTGATTACCACATGGAGGCGGCTCCTGTTGCTGCTGCGAAAGTGAAACAAAACTTTTTTGTCACAGCTACGACATCAAATGCTCCAGAGCCACCGGCTTCGAGTGCCTCGAACTCGAGCGCCTCCGTGTCTGCTCCACCGGCGCCTCAAGGGATCTCAAGCAGTATTGCTAGCGGAAGCGGGTCCAAGTACGGGAAGCTCTCTGCGGTCAACGTACTGATTCGTAAGAAGCTCAAGGAGCGCAAGCGCTTCGATTCAGCGGACTATGCGATGGAAAAGCAGGGTCGTCGCCAGCCGCCGAACGGCGGTCAGGGCGGTTCTTCCGGTGCCTTGCAAGGAGGCCATGTCGTCATGCGGACACCGATGGCGCACAGCAATGTGTATATGGATGATGCGTCGTCGTCACAAGCAGAGGAGAACAAATCGATCAACCACCAAGTGAAGCACATCAAGCTCTCGGAAGAAGGCGGCGGCTGGTCCACGCGCGTGCCTGCGGCAGTCGTGAACTCAGTGACCGAGTCGTCATCATCGTTCAGCGCTGCGATGCCGAAGTCCAGCGCCACGATTTCGCAGGATAGTCGTCTCACGGCTCGGAATCTGATCATCCAGCGCAAACTAAGCGAGCGGAAGCGGTTCGACTCGGCAGATTACTTCAAGGAGGTGGCAAAGCGCAGCCACAGTTAGCGATGGAGCAATTGCATTGCATGACCCACCCATCCATTTACCCTGTAAGAAGGCCAATGGGCGGGATTTTATAAATATTTGAAAAGCATAGGGTACGACGGCGAGCAGCTAAGCAGCGTGAGTGAGCGAGCAAGAGCGAGTGGTGCGTGCGGTGTGCCGTGGGCTTTTTGTAAGTAGTTAACTAAGCGCATTTCATATAAGAGTGTATTTAGCTTTGAGACGATCGCGTGGCAACTTGGACGAGCTTTCTGCGTTGACACAGATGGTGTTGATTTTGATGCAGTCTCTCAATCTCAACTCTTAACGAATCCATACACCGATTTGATGGATGGACTTTTGTATGGGCTGGCTTTATCGCATCTGGATCATTCTGGTCCATTCGTTTGAAGATGTAGCCATGTTTTACAAAATGTAGCCATGTATGCGAGTTAACAAATGTAAAATGCAAGTGTCATGTTTATGTTAAATGAAAGAGATCGATCCAGTGATTCTCATTACAGAGGCAATTCAAGAATGAACGCACACAGAGGAGAGCATGAGCTGCTGATTGGCAGGGACGTTGTTGTCACCCGTCTTTGCTTAATAGCCCACGGCGTAGTGGTAGCCCTTCCAGTCCTGCAGAGTCTCGTAGTTGTTTTCCTTGAGCACGCCAATGAGGTGCTTGCACGGGCCGTCCTGAGGACGGATCTGCTGTGGGTGCGAGAGGTAGTGGCGCGCCTTGGGCCAGTCGCCCGCGAGGTACGCCTCCATGGCGTTCCCCGCCGACTCGAGGAACGCCGGCTCAAGCCCTTCGCGGATCTCCATGTACTCGGGGTCGTTCTCAAAGTCCACGGGCATGCAGCATGCCCGTGTTCGGGTCGATCTTGGGCGTGCCAAAGCCTTTCTTGTTCATCGTCACGTCGAAAGTGTACACCGTCACGGGCGTGTTGACGCCGCGGATGCTCATGCGGTCCATCTTGCGCAGAAACTTCCGCGCACCTGGCGAGAGCAGCGCTGCGAGCCAGTGCGAGATGTTGATCAGCGTGCCAAAGATCTTGGAGCCGGCCTCCAGGTGATTCGCCATTTCCACGTGCGGCGAGATGTGCGTTGCGTCGATCTTGAACCGCGAGTCGATCGCGCCTTCGGCCGCCCAACCCACGTGCATGCCAAAGCCCATCTTGATGCGGAAGCTCGGCCCAAATCTGCGCACGACCGCTTCGTTCTTGAGATACTCGGTCAGCGGTCCGTCCGTGTTGGCGTTGTCCAGGTCGATCATGCACTTGATAAACGCCGTGAGCGCGCTGTCAGCCATCTCCGTGGGGTTGATGCGTCGCTGCTTCGTATCGGCGACAGAGTTGGGCAGACACGCCACGCCCTGGTTCACCTGCACGCGGGCTTCCTCTATGGGGCAGTCCGTGAACTGCGAGAAACACGGCATCTCGCCGTCGCAGATCTTCCACGACAGCAAGAACGCATCGCCCACGTTCTCGTTCGGCATGCCGTAGTAGTGGTGCGTGCCCGAGTGCATGATATTGCCGAGCTTGTTCACGTACATCATCACTTCTTCCTGAAGACACTCGGTCGTGTCGGTGAACTGGTGGATGTCACAGAAGCCGTAGATTGCCGTGATCTTCTTGCCCGGGAGCATCGGGTCGAGCTCGCCCGAGCCCATGTTCTTGCCGATGATGTCGGCACCGGCGGCACCAAAACCAACCTGCATGAGCGTGCCGATCTTGGAGAGCGTGGTCTCGAGCAGCGCGGTTTCGAAGCCCTGCTCCTTGGCGTTCTTGCGGAGCTGCGCTTGGTCGCCCGACGTCTGCACGCTCGCGAGCGGGTTCTCAGCGAGCTTCTGCACGATGTTCATCATGCGCTCGATCGGGTCGAGCACGAGGACGCGCGTCGTGCGCACGAACAACGTCGACGCCGTCGCGAGCACGACGGTGATGAAAAACGTCTTGGGGATGTTGTACACCGCGCTGGACTTAATCATCGCCGAGATGTCGAAGACCGCGACGCTGGTGCACGCGCTCGTCAAGTCTGGCGTATCCACCGCGATGAACGACGTGTTGTAGCACCCGTAGGACTTGACAATGTTGATTTCGCTCGTGCGGAACTAGCCCGTCATGCTCGCGTAGTCCGGGAGCGTGTTGGCCGCGGTCCAGCCGTTCGACGGGTTCTCTGTGAGGTTATAGTTTGCCCAGGGTGAGTTCACGGGCTGGGAGCGCACGTTCTGGATCGACGTGGCCAGGTCGGCACTCGAGATGTTGGCCATTTGCAGGTAGATCAGGCTCCCCGCGTCGCGCACGTACCTAAGAAAGAGCCGCTAGTATTCAGCCGAGGTGATGGGCACGATCGTGTGGATCGCCCGCAGCCCGTAGTCCTGGTAGCGGTACTCCTGCTGGTTGTAGCTGCCGTCGAACACGGGCAGCAGCATGATGAGGAAGAGTACAAGGATCACGACGCGCTGCACGGTCACTTCGCCCATCTTGCTACCCACTTTGCTCTCTTTGAGCTGCGCCGACTGGGTCTCATCATCCTTGTGCTTGAGCTTGAGGATCTTGACGACCCGGAAGAGCCGCACGACGCGCACGATCCGTCCTGCTTTGCTGCCGGCCTGCGTGGCCTTGCTGGTCTTGATCGCGGATGAGCTCGAGCCGCTGCCGATGATCGCGTTCTAGATCCAGCCGATGTCCGGAAGCGCTGAGGACGTTGCGATGAGGTCGAGCGCAAAATAGAAGCTGAAAAGGTACTGGTACTTGCAGAGGCAGGACGCGAGGAACTCGAACGTGAAGAGCACGAGGCAGATCGTCGCGAGCGAGAAGAACGTGTTGTCCGCACCGACGCTGAAGAGACTCGAACGGACGTCGTCGCCAAAGAGCACGTAGATCGTCACGACGAGCATGAGCACCGCGAACCAGCGCGAGTCGAGCAGCTGCAGCAGCTGGCGGCGCTGCGGCGTCATCTTCTCGAGGTGTTCGGCGGGGCTCAGCGGCGCGTTGGGCTTCTTGCCAGGCTTCTTGGCCGTGAAGCTGCGGGTCATGCCCGCACGGATGGGCAGCTTGGGCGTCAGCGCCGCCGCATTCGGGTTCTTGAGCGTCACCTCGGGCGACACGCGGTGGTTGGTGTCGATCATCGCGACACTCTTTCACCCTCGTTCGCAGCAACGCGCTCGTGCATAGTAGCGGGAAGCAGACACGCGTGAGCTGATGTACGTACTACCGGTAGTCACAGACTGAGGCTCCTGCGCGTGTGCGCTTATTTTTTTCCTCTTCGCCTCCGCGCTTGCGATATACAGCGAATGAGCTATATGGAGAGAGCGCCGCATTGCCATTCTGCCGTGTGTGTGTGTCGTTTCATGCTGCGCGTTGAAACTGCCGCAGCATTGTTCCCATTAAGTACGTGCGCACCTTTTCCTCAAAAAGGAAAGAAACGCCATACCTACTAAGTACGCCCTGTGTGGCCGCTCTGGACACACTGTCGATTTGCATGTTTCCTCCCCGGCACGCTCTCCGTTCGCCATGATCCAGTAGAAGATGTTAGCGAATGTAGAGCGTGGCTGAAAGGGAACACGCAAAGCGACAGTGTGTCCTGAGCGACCTTGGCGAGAAAGAACTGCAGGTGGACGCGCCGTAGTAGAGTGCGCCTACATGAATGATGTTCGCCTCAGCATATATCAAGTAGCACAGTAGCGGATAACATATACAAAATGAACCAGTCCAGAAGAAAGTAACATGTACAAAATCAAACAGTTCGTCCACAAAAGATGCTTACTGTAACGCATCTCTAAACTGCTACAAGCAGTTTAAATTGACAGGCCAAAGAGCTCTTCTATTCAGAACATCTACGGTACATCCGTGTTTTGCTTGCGTCAATGTGCGCACTTTGAACTTTAGCAGCCCCATTCCGCAACTCGCGAGCAGCTACGACAAGGAGCTTGGTCCACGCGCTCTTCATCTCTTCGTCTCTCTCTCTACAAGGCGGCAATGGCGGGACGCGGTGCTTTCCTCGCGCCGGTGCTCGTGCCCATGAGCACGTGCTTCGTGAACCTCCCGCGTGGCTTCGTGCAGGCGTTCCTGGGCGGACCCGACATGGTACGGATAGGTTGGATTGCCCATGCAAGCATGCATCACTTTGTGAAATGCAGCTATTGATGCGCGGCGATAGATTATATGTGCATACTAACGAGTTGTACTTGCGTCGCGTGGTTGTGTGCATGTCATGGTGCAGGTGGGGGCAGGTGCAATGATCTTGGAGCTGTCGTGGGAGACGATCGAGGGCTACGTGCAGCGCATCTGTGTCGGCTGGATCGGTGGTCTCGTCAAGGAGAACGCGCTGCGCAGGTGTGTGCTATCTCGTCCTTACGATTGGTAGTGTGAATAGCAGCTCCTCTCTAACGTTTCGAGTTGTTGCGTGTGTTTGCAATGCGTCATGGGCTATCGTGTTGTACAGTGACGTCATCGAGATCTCGTCGGAGTTTGCGCGTTGCTGCGGCATCGTACGTACATCGGCGACACGCCCATTGTGATTAAACTCTTGCGGAGACACTAACGCTCGCTCTCTTGAAACGCGTTTGTGCATTGCAACATTGCAGCAAGAGTTCTTGGAGAAAGCGCCGCAATCGTTTCTTGGCGTCCACGTCGTGGAGTCGCTGCCAATCGCGCGCCAGGTCAACGTAGAGCCGTGCACGCCGGACGACTGGGAGCTCATTCAGCTGCACGCCGGTCTGCTAGAGTCCGAGCTGTTGCGTCAGGTGCGACTCGTTGCTTTTCGCGTTTGAACTGTCGATTGAACTCTACGAACGCTCTAATGCTCTGAACTGTGCGTGGAATGGTCGCAGATGTGCGTCGTGAACGACAAGCAAGTGAACCCCATCTGGGTGCATCAGAACGTGCTCATTCGCATCCGCGTGTCGCTCCCAGTTGGCATGTACGTTGTGTTTGGCTTCTGAAGCTCACCATGATGCGCTTTTGGGTACCACCATACTAAGAGATTATTTCGCTCATCTTGCTCTCCCTGTATTCCTCATTTTTCCCACAGCGAACATGCGCGATTATCACCCAACACGGAAGTGATCGTGGCCCCGAAAGAGCGCACCCAGCCGAGTGCCGATTCGGCATTAGGGACGGATTATTACTACGAAGCGTCGGCGCCGTTGGTTGTGCAGGTGCGGTATTAGATAGCTCATCTGGATATCATATGATGGCTTTTCCCTTGACTAAGCCCATGTTATGCCAAACATTGTCGGTAGGCTACCACTGACGCTGCCAAAAACGATACGTTCGACGAAGTGTGGATCCACCCAGAGACGCTCGCGCTTCTGGACGGCGCAGTGCTTCCCGAGGCACCGCTGCGTGGCCAAGAACCGCCCGTTGCTGTCATCTGGAGCTTGGACAACAAGAAGAATAACAACAACAGCAGCGTCAACACCGCAAGTCAGACGCAGACTGAGAGTGATTCGCTGCCAGCACAAAAGTAGGAACCTTGTGTCATTGACGCGGCATTATGTGACGTTCTTTATCACTGTGATCTCACTGTTTTTGCTGTTGCCAATATAGAAAACCGTCCAAGTGCAGTGTTGCGAGATTGAAATGCTCAGATCTCGTTGCGCGTGGCCGCGTACTACCAAGTCGCTCCACCAGCATGTTGCTGGACGTCTCGGCGCACTCGTCCGTCCAGCTTCGAGTGCTGAAGCTCCCCGAGATCGTGCCTCTGCACATTGTGCTGAAAGTGCATCAGGGCAACGGTGGTGCCACTGGTGACAGCTTCAATGTCCAGCAACTGCAGGAAGCGTTTCTGCACTGGATCCAGCAGGTCCCGGACGGGCTTGTTGCCCACTCGGGCTCGATCATCCGATTTGATATCGGAGCAAACGGGCAACAGGGGAGTGTGGTCGCGTCGGTTGAGGTCGACTATGACGCTGAAGACAACATCTCTGCGAAAGAACTGGAAGGTATGCTCACTTATCCTAATGCTGATTGTTGTGTACAGCTCTTTCTAACTTGCTGCATGCATTGTATTAGACATTCCATTTGGTGCAGTGGAGAAGTACACGCTTCTCGGCGGTCGCCATGGCTTCATGCTTTCGCCAGATCAAATCACGATCCAGACTGCCTCGGACGCGGACTTGCAGGCTCTGAAGGTTTTCCAGTCGGAAAGCTCGGAGGCTCGAAGCGGAGCATCCGATGCTGCAGCATTGGAGTTAGCGAGAAGTGCGGCAGCATACGACAAGGTCAAGAAAGCGATCCGCTCGGTGCTCTTCCGTGACGCCAGTATGACGCGCGTGCTACTTGGAGCGAACACTCCTGGGTCCCCATTGGTGTACGGCGATCGCGGAAGCGGGAAGACAACCATCCTGAGATCGCTCGCGCGTGAGCTGGAAGAACACAAGAATGCGATGGCGTATAGCATTTTCGTGGAGTGCCGTAACCTGCGCGGAGCGAAAATGGAGACGGTCAAGTCGAAGTTGACCGAGATCTTCGACGAAGCGGCTGCCCATGCGCCATCCGTTGTGATCCTGGACAACTTGGATGCGCTGGTGCCCGAGGAAGACGAGTCTGCGGGACCAGCGAACGAACAGTCTCGCCGTATCGCGGAGCTTCTCGTGACGCTGATGCAGCAGAGCCGTGACAGAATGTGGAAGTCCACGCTGGAGCTCAACCGAGCGTTCAAGCAAGAGAGCGGAAAGATCAAGCTCCTGGTTAATGGTGCTGGCGGTAGCTCTTCGAAGCACGCAAGAGCGGAGCTGCTGGCGACGATCGCGAATTCGATGGCGATGAAGAGCGTCGCGGTGATCGCGACGTCTCGCAACGACTCGAGCGTCCACAAGAGCCTGCGGTCATGTGGACTCTTCGATCGTCCCGTGCAAGTAACGACTCCAGACGCTGAGCGTCGAGAGACTGTGATTCGTGAGATGCTCCACATGAAAACGCAGAACTCGGCTGGAAAGAAGACGAGTCGAGACGTTCTTGAGATCGACCCGAGCATCGACTACGGGCTTTTGGCCTCCATCACAGAGGGCTACAGTCTTCGTGATCTGTCGAGCGCGACGGACCGAGCGCTTCACAAAACGTTCACGCGGTATGCTCTCCAAGGCGTGTTTGTGGCCTCAAATGTAAAGAAAGTGTTACAGAGCGACTTTGTCGAGGGCGTCAAGGATTTCCAGCCCACCGCTCTGATTGGCGTGGATCTCTTCAAGAGCTCCGTGAAGTGGAGCGACGTTGGTGGACTGAGCTTTGTGCGCACTGTGCTCAAGGATACGCTGGAGCTGCCGACTCGCTACGGCAAGCTGTACGACAACACGCCGATCAAGCTCCCCGCGGGCATGTTGCTGTACGGACCTCCTGGTTGTGGTAAGACGCTCTTGGCGAGCGCTGTCGCGAACGAGTGTGGTCTGAATTTCATTAGTGTCAAGGGACCCGAAGTGCTCAACAAGTACATTGGTGCAAGCGAGCAGGCGATCCGAGATCTGTTTGCGCGAGCTGCATCGGCGGCGCCGTCGGTGCTGTTTCTCGACGAGTTCGACTCGATTGCACCGCGTCGTGGCGCGGACAACACGGGCGTGACTGATCGACTCGTGAACCAGCTGCTCACGTTCTTGGACGGCGTCGAGGGCAGAAAGGTACGGTAAACCGCGTGCCTCAGTTGGTTGTTGTTTGTGAGTGGCAGCTAACAACTCCGATGGTCCTTGGGTGCTCTTTGTGTTGGTATAGGGAGTGTATGTGCTCGCAGCGACGAGCAGACCAGATATGATCGATCCTGCGCTGCTGCGACCGGGTCGTCTCGACAAGTCCCTCTACTGCGGTATGTGCATCTTTCTTTATCACCAACTCTGTTATTGTCAGCATGTGATCAAATATCATCATCTATTCCGCGTATTAGGCTTCCCAAGCGAAGAAGAGCGACTGGACATCCTCCGCGCAGTGGGCAAAGACATGGAGCTCGACGACGAGACGCTCGAATACCTCCCGGAGATCGCTGCGGCTGCCAAGAGCGTGCACTTCTCCGGCGCTGATCTGCAAGCGGTACGAAAAGCCTCTAGCTCTTGCTCTTTCTCACATTACATCCCAGACTATACTGTTGCTTCGTGTTTACTAACTGTATATATGAATTCTCAGATCATGTACTCTGCGCAGCTAGAACTCGTCCACGAGAAGCTCAAACCTGGTGGCGAACACTCAAAGTACGTTGATCAACTAGCTCTCTCTATTGCGATTTCCATTGCGCGAACAACTGATGTGACTAAACC
>JAADVN010000244.1:0-24867 GCA_023335535.1 Globisporangium spinosum
CCAACAAAGCCTACAGCACACAACGCACGCATTGTCTGCTGCTACTGACGGCTCGCTCGTGCGTTTGATGTCCCTTGTGAGTGCATAGAGTTTATTCGCTTGCTTTCTATTGACCTGCCTGCTCCTTTTCTAAAATTTAGCGGATCTGCTCTTGCTTCTTGCCGTTCTCGCTCTCTTTATGCTCTTTCCATACTGAACCAAGTCGCGATAGCGAGCTTTTATTTCTACAACTTCTTGGCTGCCTTCCGCTTGACCATGCGGCTCAATTACTATCCCCTGGCGTGCCAGTTGGCTCCGAGGACTCGGACCAGCAGGAGCGGAAAGATGGCGCGTTGGACACCTGACCCACACTTCAATCACCAGTAAAAAAGTCCCAATATAATAACTGACTGATACTCATCCACCTACACATCACGGCGCTCACCTCACCTCACCGCCTCCGTTCTCTTTTCTTATCCGCAGCTGTTTGGTTGTAAGTTTTGCATTGTATCGCGTTGCCGCTATTGCGCGCAAATATATCGACATTTGTATGGAACATTTAGAGATTTTCTCAACGCAACCGAATGGTTTGGTAGTGGACATTCGCATTTTCTACAGTCAGTCCTCCTACATGATACTTTTCTCACAAGTTATGGACATGGCTGTCTGTCGCCCTCAGCATTTGACAATGCCGCGCTCGATCTTGTGACCTGGGCTTGCTCGCTCTGAGATCTGACGGATCGCGACCGACGCCCTCATGGTCTCAAGCGCGCTCTCTTTCTCACGCACGTCTCTGTGTGTGGATTTTCTTTTCTTCACTCCTCTCTCGGCCCTCGTCGCGCTGTTGTCGATCATTCCCAATCATCCGCGCGGTCGATCACTCGATACGACACCGCTCGCTCGCCCGCAACACTCAATTGCGAATTCGCCCCCAACTGCATCAGCTTCGTTCCCATCGATCGAGCTGCGCCCAGTACACTCCAAAGCTCTCTCTCTCTCTCTCTCTAATCCACCAGAATGAAGATCTCGTTTGCGCTCGTCGCCTCGGCGCTCGCGCTCAGCGCCAGCTACTCGCGTGCCGCCACGGACGGCTCGGGTGTCGTGGGCACGGTCTCGGCCAGCAGCGCCACGGACGACACCACCACGCCGACCGTCTCAGCTGGCTCGGGCTCGGGCTTCCTGTCCACTCTCACGGCCAAGGCAGCCGCGGGCTCGTTCCACATGACCCCAGTGCGCTCGGTGCAGGCCCGTGTGCAGAGCGATGCGCCAGCGTGGAACGCTGAGGGCAAGCGCTTCGTGTCCAAGTACTACACGAAACTCGACGAAGCCTTTGTTGGCGCCATGGACTCGGTCAACCTGGCGTCGGTCGAGGGCTCGCTCATGTACGTGCAAGCGGAAGGCATCAACTACAACACGCGCTCGACGGAGAACCGCTGCCTGCGCAAGAGCGGCATGGCCTATGTGGTCTTCTACGACCTCGCCATCACGCAGACCAACGAGACGCTCGCGCTCTACCAGGAGACCGCGGACCAGAACGAGTACGGCCCGATGATCCCGATGGACAGCGGCCGCTGCACGCCGACGTCCGGCTCGGGCTCGTCCGAGGTGTTCCCGACCGCGTGCTACTACTTCAACGGCGACGACGGCCAGCCGAACGTCGGCCCGTTCGTCGGCGGTGAATCGAAGCTCACGGACGCGCGCGCGCCATACCCAGACAACGTGTGGTTCTCGTACCCGAACACGTGTCCGCTCTCGACCTGGACTGATAAGACCTCGGAGTGCCGCGCCAAGACTCGCAAGGGTCTTTGTGACATGAGCGTGCTCCCTAACGGTGTGGACTGCACCTTCAACTACCGCATCCTCGGCTACCTGCCAATCGACGACCTCGTCGGCATTACGTCCATGGTGAGCAACACGACGGGTAAGACATACGGCAACTTTACCGAGTTCTGCAAGGACGGCGGCGTGGAGTTCAAGGCGACCGAGGCCGGCGTCTGGGAGGAGAGCATCGACTTCTGGCTCAAGCCGCAGGACGAAGACGCCAACTCGGCGCGCGCCAAGCTGCTCGTGGAAGCGTACGCGAACCTCACGAGCGGCGCGACCAAGTCAGGCCAGCTCTCGAGCGACGTCGTCGCGAACTTCCTGCCGCTGCCGACGATCACGGAGCTCCGCGCGGAGAACCCGCCGTGCTACAAGAACGTCGCCAAGTGCAACACCCAGTACGGCTGTAAGCGCGACAAGTATGCGCAGCTCTGCGTCGTGTGCACGTCGGCGGAGGACGGCTGCGTGGCGCCACCGTCAAGCTTCACGTTCCCAACGCTCGAGAAGGCGGTGGGTGAGAACGGCAACACGGGCGACGCGTCCGCGAATGCTTCGGCCTCCAGCAACAGCACGAGCGGCGGCAGCTCCAAGGGCTCGTCGACCAGCGCCGCGGCGCCGATGACGGCCTCGCTCGCGCTCGTCGCCACCTCGGCTGTGACGCTGCTGTCGTTCCTCTTGAACTAGGTCTCTTCACCACTTGACCAAGTCTGCTGTTTTGGACCGAGAGAGAGACTTTTAACGTGCTCGTAACTTTGTGCTTTAAATTCCGTTTCCACGTTTGTCAGTCTGCGTTTGCTGCTGCGGCTACTCTTGTGTTGTTGAGTCCGATTTTGGCTTGGGAGGCGAGTAGGTTAGCGCATATCTCACAATATCTACATCTTGAAAACAGGTAAAAGCAAACAAATAAACCGCTTCGCAGATTTGAACTTGTTGGGGTATTTGTTAGTCAGCCCAAAGCTGCACTCACCTAGCCCTGCATTCCGTGCATTCCGTTCAATCCCAAGCCGTGCTAAGGATCGAGATCATGAACATAATCTTGAGATTCGAGTTGTTGTTACCGTCGCTGAAATCAAGGTGCGAACTGGTTAAAATATTGGGTTATACACAGATGAACGCAAAAATCCACGCATGTGTGAGATTATTTAATCTTTACGGTAGCACATTCTGTCAGCAAGTGACTTCGAGCGAGAATTTCCCTGACTTTCGATACATTCCCTATTGAGTCGAGTTCTCCACCTCGCGCAGACCAGACAGGGAGATAAGTTCAATCAAAATACATTGTATCAGTTTTTTGAGCGACCAAAAGAATCCCAGGTATCTTTGTAGTGAAGAGCAAAGTCCTGCTCTCGAAGTCGCTAGTTCAGCTCATATGGAACGAAATTGATATGAAGCGACGAACAAAAAGCGTGCGCATGCTGCCACTCATGTACTTCTTTATCGTGTTCAACACACATGGTCATTGGATAGACAAAGTTGAAGTGTGTTGCTTCAACGCAGCAAAGAGCAGTGAGCAGCCCAAACATAATTTTTAGCGTGGTCACTGTCAATCGGCTCGATTTGCCGTGACCACGCTGGGTTTTACCGGGAAGCAAAGAAAATGACCGGTGGAGAGATAAATCGGCCAGCAATGAAAGAAATCACTGGATAATGCATGCTCAGATATTGCGGAGTCCACGGAAACGTACTTCCCCTCAAAAACCGGTATTAGTTTTGCTTGCGGAATGATGTGGTCCACCTCAAGCTTAAGGTAAACCTGATACATCATAGGGTAAATCTCTCTGCAGGGTAAACAAAACCTGCTGAGAATGATACCACCCTAACCCCACGATTCACACCTTTCAAACAGCAAAAATCCCCTTTTGGCTTGGAAAGGGTGCGAATCTGCGCGCTTAAGTCCGAAAAAGCACTCACATTCTTTCCGAGCCTAAAGGCCTCTTTTGCTGTTTGAAGGTGTGAATCGTGGGGCTAGGGTAGGTGGAAAAGACCTGCTATCATTAATAGCTATTTCCCCTATGTTTTTGGCTCTAAATTGTGGGCAAAGAAGCCATTTTTTTCTGCGCCAATTTTGGTCACCCACATCATATAATAAATCAGGCCATTCCCAGGCGAGACTGGTTGATTATCCGCAAACAAGCAAGCGCAGAAGCTCAGGCTTGCTTGCGCGAACGAACGTGGGCGCGTCTATATTAGGAGCCGCAAGGTGGTCTGCGGTGGTGGTGGCCTATTGCTGGCAGTTGAGTGGACATTTGCCGGTCGTTCCGGATCACACGCCCAGTGGTAGCAGCTTGTGTGTGTGCGTCTGTGCGTGCGGTGGCGTCGGTGCTATTGGTGCTGCTGTCGTTAGACCGAGCGCAAGAGCAAGAGCAAGCAAGAAGCAAGCGCAAGAAGCGAGGGCGTGGGGCCGGTGGCGTGTCAGCAGCAAACAGAAGGTGAAGCAGCAGCGGTGCGGCGGGTAGCAAGCAAGCAGCAAGCAGTAGACGCCCTCTTCGCTCCGGACAGCAACGACGGCGCGCTCTCGGTGGTGTGGTCAGCAACGCGCCAGTGAGGCAAAAACAGTCGAGAATGGGCTGTATTTTCACAAAAGTCTGCCACAAAGAAGGTGCGTCTGTGTAGACTTTACTCGCTCCTGTATGGCTACTCTATGACAACGCGTCTGACATTTGGCACGTGGGTATACCAGATCTGATAGAAGACGACGACAGCGGAGACAAGCCCGTGATGAAGCAGCCGCAGCAGCAGCAGCAGCAGAGGCGCCTGTCACGCGCCAAGACGACGCTGCTGGTGGTCGAGCCGCAGGAGGCGGCGGTGGCCAACAGCAGCAACTCGAGCAAGTCCAAGATCCGCAAGAGCGACGCGCCGCAGCAGGAGACGACGTTCTACGGCGGCGGCATCCCCGGCACGGCGCTCGACTCGGATCGCGTGGAGCTCCCCGAGTTCACGGGCGTGCGCGAGGGCGGCTACCAGGTAAAAGGCGTGAAATGGGCTCTTTCTCTTGGTAACGCGATAGTACTAATCTGGCAAATCATGTCTGCCAATGTATCAGTCAGTGAATGGGCGACTGCGGTGGGGGACGCGGACGCGCGCAGGCAACGACCCGTTGCGGCGGCGGAAGGAGAACCAGGACAGTTTCTGCGTCTGCGACGCGCTCGCGGACGACAGGCAGCTCACGTTCTTCTCAGTCTTTGACGGCCACGGACCCGAGGGCGCGTTCGTGAGCCACTTCGTGCGCGAGCTCTACCACGAGTGCCTCGCCGACTCGTACGCGTCGACCATCCGGCGCATGTCGGCGTCGTCTAGGAAGGCGTCAGTCTCGTGCGACCTGATCTCCGAGACCTTCCAGCAGGCAGCGCGGGCAGTCTCCGAGAAGCTTACGGACAGCACGATCGACATCAGTGTGAGCGGCACGACGGCCGTGGGGCTGCTGGTGTGCGACCGCGACGTGTTCATCGCGAATCTCGGCGACAGTCGCGCGGTCGTGGCGCAGTACAACGAGGTAGACGAGCAGTACGCTTTGCATTGCGAAACGCGTGACCATAAGCCCGACGTACCCGAGGAGCGGCAGCGGATCGAAGCGAACAACGGCCGCGTGTTCGAGTGGGGCACGTTCCGCGTCTGGCTCCAGGACGTCGACATGCCTGGACTCGCGATGTCGCGCTCGTTCGGGGACGCGGTCGCGAAAACCGTTGGCGTGACGTGCGACCCCGACGTGACGATCGTGGACAAGATCTCATTCGGCAGGAAGGAGAAGCCGTCGTTCGCGGTGCTGGCGAGCGACGGCGTGTGGGAGTTCATGGCGAGCGACGAGTGCATCGAGTTCGTCGCGGCGTGCATACTCAAGTCCAGCATGACGCCGCAAGAGGCCTGCAACGCGCTCGTGGAGGAAGCCTACGAGCGCTGGAGCGCCGAAGAGGACGTCGTCGACGACATCACGGCAGCGATCGTGTACTTTTAAGCCATGGCAGGCAGACCCTGTATTGTCTGGCTGTTGCGCAGTTGGTGGGTGTGCGTGGTGAACGTGGTGGGCCGAGGCGGCATCAGGGTAAAGATGCGTCGTACTCCGATTGCGCAGGCGATGTTTTGTCAAATGCCAGAAGCGTGGGCTGGCTCCTCTGGGAGCGAAGCAGTTTGCTGTCATGCAGCGCGTGGCGCTCAATAGACGGAGGAGACTCGACTACCGCCGAGCCATTCTCCAGCAGATGCCGCGTGTGAAGACGAGTGCGAAAGGATATATCAAGGTAATCTAGTATTTAGAGGAAGAGTTGGGTTGAGGGGTTATTTATTTGGCGAAGAGAAAGAGGAAAAGGGGCATTCGCGAAGAAGAAGACGAGCTTTGCGCTCTGAGAGAGCAGGACAGTTTTGGAGGCTCAATGTGTTTGTATCCTTAATAGACAGATACACAGAGACCAGTGAACAAAGCATTCGTACTAGATCTCTCGAAGTTTTTCATTCATCAGTGCTCGATCACATTGCGAAACAGAGAGGCTATTGATTGATTGATGGTGCTCAAAGTAGCAAGAAAGGTTGCGGTACTCGACCACTATCCGTATTTCTCCACACACGGCAATCTAAAGTTGAAACAGACGCTCCCACTGCGAGTAGGCTGCGTCCATCAGAACCTGTAGCGCTCTCAATCAGCAAGGGTGTGCGGAAACCCCGACCCTGGCTTGAGGCTTTGGCAATTCAGTCGATCATGACAACGCTACAATGCAGCCAATAGAGTCCGCAGAAACACTCGATTGACGGACCAATTCTTCAGACTACCGCGGAAGCCGACAGCGCAGCAACTCTACTTGGTCTCATTCAGAGCCCCTCCACTCGCTGGTACTCCGTTCACAGTAGCAGTGAGAGTCTTGGAGCCGCCGCGCGTGAAAATCCACTTGCGCATGTTCTTCTCGCGGTATTCTGGGAACTCGGCAAGAATCTCTTCATACTTCTCGAGCGTCAGGATCAGCACGCTGCATGAGCAAATCGCAATGCATGCTGCAGTACGCGGGATGCCAAACAACAGCGACTTCTCCCCAATGAACTCGAAGCGGCCTTTGATCACTTCGAACTCGGGCTGTTGCTGCTGCTGCTCCGCTCCCATCGCTGTGGCACTTCCTGTTGGTCGAGGAAACCTGGAAAACGTTTTCGAGATGCGCACAGACACCAAGCCGCTCTCAATCACGTACAAGCTGCGTCCACTATCGCCTTCAGAGATGATAATATCGTTCCGGACAAAGAGTTCCTGCTGGAAAAGACGCAATCACCGCTCGAATGAATGCCTTGTCGCAGTTCGCAAACAGCTTCATCTGCACCACAAAGTCGCGCTTCACATGCAACGTGATGTCTTGCTTCACAGAGGTCGTGAGACCGCGCAACAGCTCGTCTTCACTCATACCCTTGCTCTCCTGCCAATGCACTGCGAAGTAGACTTGCATTTGCTTCCAAATTCGCGCATGGAAGTGGTAAAAGACCATGTAGCCCACAATGTGCGCCACGCGCTCTTCGTAGTCCGCACGCTTGCCCAACTCAAACTGGAAAACCTGGAAAAAGCCGCCTGAGAGCATACCAAACATAACAATCGAGAGCACGATCACCAGCGTCCCAGCAAGCGTCTCCCACTCATTCTGCGGAGCAATGTCCCCGTATGACACTGTTGTGACCGCACCCATGCTGAAATGGTAGGACCACGCGTACTTCACCACCACAGGCACGTCTGCGATCGCGCCGAGTCCGTCACATCCTCTAAAAGAAAGCACTCCCCCGGTCGTGCGCTCGCCATCGAACATCGCAAACGTAGCTCCATAGAAAAAGCACGCGACCCAGTGCGCTCCCAACGCGAACTCAAACGCGAAGCGAGTGAAATACAGCACGCTTGGCCGTACGACCTTGACTTTAAAGTCGTAGATCAGCGTGCGCTGGAGCTTTTCAGAGAGGTTGTGCAAGTGATGATCCGAAGCAGCTTGTTCATACGAAAGATCGAGATGCGATACCAAATCATACTTCGCCACCTTGCCATCAGCACTAGGAGCACGACCAGTTCCAGCGGCACGATGCAGAGCAGATCTGCGACGTACGTCCCGTTTTATAAGTAGTGCTTTCGAATCACGTCCTGGCCCGTCACAAGTTGCCTCTTGTGGATGTACGTGAAGTAGTTCTCTTTTAGAATGAAATCCACGACACACAGCAGATCCATGACGTACTCCACAGTGAACCAAGCACTCGCAGAGCCCACATCTGAGACCAGGAACTCGTAGTGAAAGCTGATTCGGAATGGCACGATCAGGGTGTAGTGCAAGCAGATCGCCAACATCACAGCGTTCCAAAGCCGCCGGAAACTGGAGTTCTCGAGGCAAAATCGCGGAGGCAGCGGTGGAGCGAACCAGATTTCATACGGACGAGATCGGACCATCAAAGCGCCTTCATTCGCAGAAGGAGTAACACTCTGCGAATGGAATTGCATAGCTGGGGCTGTCCCTGATGTCACGATCACAGACTCTTTTTCTTTGGAATGCAGTTGCTTGACATTCGGAGGCCGTTGGACAGCCAGCAACGACGTCGATCGCTTTTGAATAAGAGGAGGTCTGGCGGCCGAACTTGCTTTTGGCGTGATCTTACGGATTGTTCCGTTCGTAAAGCTGGTACGCTTCGCCCGATCGTAAACAGCAACGTGTGGGGGCGAAGATGGTTTTATCGTAGTTGGTTTCTTCGCCGCCAGGGTGTTGATCTGCGCCACACTTGAGTCGGGGGTACTGTGCCGGAGTTGGAGACTCAGCAATATCCTTGTACTCGCCGAGAGAGACGAATTTGCTTTTCAGGTCAGCAGTGTTAAGATCAATCGAGTGATGGTGGAAGGAGGCTTTGCTTCAACCAAGAGTGTGCGTGCTGCGACCGCCTGGACTTTTTAGAGTCACAGCTGAACGGCTCTCGGCGATCCTCAGACTCACGTGACGAAAAAGTGACGGTATTTTGGCGAGTTTGCTTCCTGTTCTTTCGTGCATCTGGGTTGCATCGTTGCCGAGCAGCGGCTTATCGACTCGAGCCTTCGTTTCTTCAAGAAACCGCAGCAATCGCAGATTTTTGGCATGTCGATGCCATGTCGTCTCAGGATCTTGGGCACTTGCTGCAATGGGTTGCGCGAAAGACGATTTTCTGCGTTTCGACAACGAAAATGAGGATTGCACAAAATGCACTCGCCCTCTTGTCCTTGAGTGAGTGAGTGAGCTTCATTGAGGTACTTAAAAGATCTCTAATGGCTAGGTTGGAAGTTCTCTTGTCCTTGAGCTGCTGTCTTCAATCGAGTGAGGAACTGATCTCGACTTTCTTTGCGATTGACTGGACATACTTGGCAGCACCATCGACGGTGGCGTTCGGCCACGCGAGACCGAATGCGTTGACAACGCCAACGCTAGCGGATCAGAACAAAGCAGCATGCGCTCTAGTTTGCCACCACTGCCACCAACAATCTGTTGTCTTGATACCCGGTGCGCACCCAACTGCAGCCGGTTTGATGGTTGCACTCCGTCTCCTTTTGATTTCGCGAGTTCGAAATTCTTCACGATGTTAGCGTACGCTAAAGAGGTCGCAAGATACTTGTTCTTCATCACAGGGAACAGCTTCTTCTCCAGATCAATGCGGTCTTGCTCTAGCCATAGCGACCCCCACGCGCTTCTATCCAGCTGCAAAACTTGGCAACTGTGGCTTGCACGAGCAGAAACCATCTGTTTGATCCCGCGTAGAAAGAAGGCAACGTCTCTAAACAAAACACCTTCGTAGATGATGGCGCCAAAAACCATCATGGGGCGAGCTGAAAACAGTTCTACACGACCTTCTTTCATGATGTAAAGACGCGTGCCAATCCGCCCTTCTTCAAATATCAGATCGTTGCGCAGATAGATTTCCAGTTGCATCGCGTTCGCGAGAGCTCGAAAATTCACCGGAGAAAAGCAGCTCTTGAACTCGGGAATTCGACGCAGGAAGCCTCCGTATAGCTTATCGAAGAGCATGATGTGCAGGAACTTTGGAATATCCGCAAACACCTTGGGTGCATTCAGGTGCAGAAGGCTTTTCGATTTAAACTCGAGACTCTCTTTCGCACACTCTCGGAAGAAAGCAGGAAGATTGTGCCGTTTTGTGTACTCTTCAAAGTCCCGCACTCGATCCTCGTGCTCATGCGCATCCTAGTCCTAAGTAGCAAACTTTCAGTGTCTATACCCATATGCATGATTCATAAATGCAGAAGCAATGTTTTACGTACTCTGTCCATGGCCATGATCAATGATGTCATCCCGCCGATTACCTGGCCAATAAAAATCCAGTCAAGGATGCAAGAGCAACTGGAAAACACCATCTCCAATGCATTGTGGGCAACAACATCGCCAAAGCACACCACTGTAAACTAATATGACGAGTCAAGCGCGAGATCAATCCAAGGCACCTCAAATATCCCAGTCAAGTACGAACGAATCCAAGCGCTTACCGTCTCGAGGCACCAATACACGGAGCGTACGTAGCTCGCGAACGAATCGTTAGGCTTAGCGCTCAGTACCAAATCTGCCGTTGTCCAGCTTGCAGGAGCCAGACCGTGTTTTATCTGCAGCCTGCCGAGCAAGTAGTAGATGTTTCCAACCTGGTGAGCAGCTGACAGAAAGAACGCGAAAAACTTGGCCATGTCGAAGATGCTGAGCAGCGTGGTGCTGCCGCTCAGAAAGCGCTCCTGGATTTCCTCTTCGATTTCCTCGAGATCCTCCAGCAACTGGGGACTTTTAAAGAGCCGGGGTAGTCGCGACAAAGACTGAGCAAAGAAGCGTCCTTCTCCAAAGTAGACAGGTAGCATGCTGAGCAAGTCGATCTTGAATCGAATTTCCGCGCAATGTTTCCTGATCGACGCGCGGTCGATGATTTTCCCGCTTGCATTGTCCTTGTAGCCAAAGTGGCTCTACTTGAGGTACATATCCACGTGCAACGCAGCATCGCACACAATGTCAACCAAAGTGAACCAAACCGCGACTGAACGGATCGGGTCTGGGAGGAACGCGATTCGAAACGGGACCTGGTAGAAGTTGTAACCCATGACGAAGAACACAACCGACCGCCACAACTTCATGGGTGCTCGATCTGGATCAGTCACAAAACGACAGGATGCTGAAGGTAACCCGAAATTGGTCACCACAACATCCATTGCGCCGAATAGCTTCACCAGCTTTCGCTTTTTCGTTGTGAGGTTGGCTTTCATTTTTTTCAAGCAATCGGCGGTCGGCGTCCATTTTCGCATTGGTTGCAGCGAGAATCATGTCCGAATCTTGTGGGAACCGAGCCAAGACTTCAAAAAACGGTGCTCGCGGAAGGACAAACACTTGTGTGGTTGCAAGTGCTCTGGCGCTCAAGTAGTACACTTTCGCCACCTTCGATGGCAAGCTCTCTTCGCCAAAGCACTCATGTTTCCGCAGCGTGGTCAATGCGAACTGGACAATCTAGTCAGAACCCGGCTGATCTTTTGAGCTTGTGGTGTCATTCGAACCCCTGGGTCTCCACTTTATGCATCTGAGGCGCTCAAGACGAACGGCTTGTGGCAGTTGCCCACCCGCATCTCCTCCCATCTGCCATGTACACAGCGCTTGGGAGTCGTCGGGGCGTTTCACCATCTGACGCATTCGCGAACTTGGAGGGCAACTCTGCCCTCAGTGAGCACAAACAATCACTCTGACAAGAAAGTGCAACTCGCCCAAATAAAGGGCGGGAAACGAAGCTCTCGAGCCTGTTTTGGCCAATCAGAAAGAACGTCGAACCGCTTCAAGTGTCGCTTCAGAAGAAACATCAGCCCGCACAAACACACACACACTTCCCGCATCGCGCTCAAAATGCGGAAACCAGCGATGATGTCCGTGCGGCCACAGAACGCGACGTCCCTTCTGAGCGAGCGGATGGAGTGCCAGGGCGCCGGCATTGGCAACAGCAATAACACTGGCACTGGCGGTAGCAGCGAAGCCAACGCGGGTGAGGACGTTGTAAGCCCGCGCGAGAGCAGCATCACCGCGCGGCTTGCGTCTGCAATTGCCACGGCTGGTCCGTCCAGCGAGCTATTCTTCCCAAAGGATGAAGACGGTGATGAGTGAGAAGTTGACAGTTCGCGACAGGAAGAAGAGGAAAGCGCGGCTGCGCAGCTTCTGGCACTCGACGGAGGGCAGCGGATGAGTCTACTGCGGCAGAACGACCCAAACGACTCGATCTGCCGAGCGATGATCAAGTAATACGGGCTCAAGGAGCAACACGAAGACCATGGAGACCACGAAGACCACGACAGCCATACCAATCAAAATGAGATGTCGGCGCCGTACATCGTCGATGACGTCCTGACCGTCGGACCCAATGTGCAGGACCTCGAGAGTGTGCTTGAGAGCATGCCGTTTGGCTTTTCACAAGTGGAACTCGAGCTGACACGTGCGACACGGAAGCGCTCCTCATTGATCGTGATTTCCTCTCTTGCAAAGGAATTGGCGTCTGTACAGCTCAGTACCCAGTGCGAGGCTGAGAGCAGGCACCGAGAGATCCGTGCACAGTGGAAAAAGAAGATCAAAGAGGCACTGCGGACGTTGTTGGTGCTCGCAGCGTTGCTAGATGCGCTTTATGTGCTTATCAGGGTGTCTCTACAAATAGGATTCTTCTTCGACCCCCACAGTCGTCCCGTCGAGTGAAGCACGTGGACGAGCGAGCTTACAGCATTCAGCGTTCTGGATGTCATTGGGGAAGTGATTCGGTTTACGTACGTGTACACCGAGCGTAAAACAATCGGCGTCAGCTTCTCGAAAGAATTTTTCAGCCGAATCTCCTCCAGATCCACGCACAAGTCAACGAGGTCAAGTGGCAGACCAAGAGCGAGAGCCGTGATGCCTCAGCTCACGTTCATATAAGCTGGGAAGAAGAGAATGCCAATCCCTACGATCTCACTGTTTTCGACGCGTGAGGATGATCAGGCTACTCAAGGGACGATCACCACTGCGGAAACAGCTTCGGTCATCCAGGCGTCGTTCCAAAAAAAACACTGCCGATGGTCTTCATTGTCTTCCTGTTCCTCCCGCTCGACATTCTCGCCGCGGCATTCCTTAATTACAATTGGATCCATCTCGCGCGTGCGGTGAAACTAGTGGTTGCCAGCTACAGTCTGCCGTTGCTGTACTCCACGATCATGAAAGCCTGTCGACAATTCGAGTTCGTCCGCATGCTGTCTTTTAGTACGCGGAGCCCTTCCTTTCTATCTCTTTTGGGCCGGACTCTACTTATGCCACGTCAGCGCATGCGGATACATGTTCATTAGGCATGCGGAATGCGGAATCAACTTCGCGAAGTGTTCGTCAACACCTGCGGCAGGATGCTGGGTGCTGAAAGACCGACTCGAGCGTGGGACGTTCTGGCGGCAATACATCCGGGCAATGTACTGGGCATCGAAGACTTTGGGTCAAGGAGATTTGGTGCCAGCTACTCAAGCGGAAACAAACTATTGCATTGTCGTCCAGTTCATCAGCGGTCTCTAGGCGACGTCTTTCCTTTCGTCGTGTCCGTTCTACCTCAGCCGTCGGGACGCAGGTATGAACAAAAGCGCGAGCACTAGATTGGAGCAGGCTCTTATGGTATGTGAAGCTGCTTTGGCAACTGTTTCCTTGGTCGACAACACTAATACTAACTAAAAAACCGAATAGTTTCTTCACAACAGGCAAGTCCCGTCGAAACTGGCGGCTCATATCCGCGCCTACCACCAGTACTTGCAGTGAACCCGGAACGGAATCGAAGAAAATCACATTCTGGCGGATCTCCCTGCTCATTACCACAAGCAGTGCTCCACCTATGATGATGCGACTGATACGGCGTGTACGTAAGCTTTTTATCCTGGTATCAGTCATTCATACTAGTAACTAACACATGCTTCTCTGAATTAAATCATGTAGGTGCCATTTTTCTCCATGCAGCCCAAGGCGTTCATGAAAACCGTGCTCATGATAGTCGAGAGCGATTTCCTATCTCCAAATCAAACTGTCATCGGTGTTTACGATTTGGGGGAGCTCATTATCGTCAGCAAGGGCGAGATTCGAGTGCTGGACATCGAAAACAAGTTGATGGTCCATGTCATCGAAACTGGTCAGTGGTACGCGGAGCACACGCTTTTCCAGGACAAACTCTCGCGATACGAACTGGTTGCCGGGACATTCTGCGAGGTTTATTATCTATCTCGACAAAGCTTCCAGTCAGCAATGGAGAAGCACTTCCCAAAGCTCAAAATCGCGTTGATGCAGGCACAGTATGCTCAAGGTGCGCACCTGGTATCCACAACCTCGCCAGCAGACTCGGCTGGTCTGCATGGGAAAATCCGGCGAACTGAATCGGAAGATCGGACTCACGTACCTGGGAAATATCAACAAGAAATCGCGTGAAGTGGAATCAGCCGCAGCTGTTCCTTGGCGATTCCCAAACTCTCGTTTCCGATCCATTTGGAGACGGTGGAAGGTTGCTCTCACCATTTTCATAGCGATCGAAGTGCCGTTTAAGATCGCGTTCGACTGGTAGGCTGGAGTGCTCGGGAAGGATCAAACAACACGACAGAACTTCTCGTACGCGCTGATTCTGGCGGTGGAGATATTCTTCTACGTTGACGTTTACTTTCGAGCACGGGAATTCATCCGACCGAAGGAGAAAGTCGATGTGACAGAAAATCAAACCCACCAGATCCAAGAAGCTCAAGCGCTCAAGAATCTTAAGATGAAGCGCAACGCTCAAGTTCGGTTGCACCACGGACTGATTGTGAGCAAGTCCGAGATTACTCAGTACTACTTGAATCACGGCGACGTTTTGATCGACCTGCTGACGTCGCTCCCCATTTCGATGGTGTGGAGTGTGGTGGCGAAGGACTCGATCAACTTCGAAATCATGTACTACATGCGATTTTTCCGTCCCCTGGCAATGGTTCGACTGTCGAAACTCAAGAGCGCGATGCGGAAGATCATGCTCGAGTACGACTTCAGCCCAGCGAGTCAGTTGTTCACGAACGTGATCGTATTTTGCGTGGTGTCGGCAAATGTAATGGGCTGCTGCTTCTTTCTCCTCGCCGACATCAAAGGTTACAACATGGGATTGCCAGAGGACTATGCTGGCGCTGGGTCGGTATCTGCAGACAAATGCCTCCATGATGCAACAGTGTTTGGAAATTGCACGTGGCTCATCTACGATCAAAGCACGTTCGACATACAAGCGCGCTACATCCGTTCTCTCCACTGGAGCTTGGTGCTGCTCTCCACCGTGGGCTATGGTGATATCCTCTCGTTTTCCGGCAGCGAATGCTTCATCGAATTTTGGTGGATATTCTTAGGAGTCACCATTTGCTACTTTACAGCATGTGCCGTGTCAAGCGTGGTTTCTCAAGTATCGGTCTTGGGCTCGATTCGAGAAAGCCGCGCAGACGCAGTTAACCAGTCGTTGGTGCGAGCTGGTGTTTCGGATTCAACCCGAAGAATCATCCGCCGGCACTTCGAAACAAAATGGAGCCTAAATGGCAGCATTCTTCAAGAATCAGAGCTGCTCAAGCATCTTCCACGGTCTCAGCGACACGAGCTGGCATGCTCATTGTATCTTCCGGGTCTGCATCGATGCTTCATCTTCACTGGCCTTCGCGATCAGAATGGGATTCTGAGAGAGATCACCCAGCTCATGCGATCTAAAATCTTTGTCCCGAAAGTGGTGCTGATCAACTATGGACATCTTGCAACAGAGATGTATCTTGTCCAGTCTGGGGACGTTGAAGTGCTGATCCCTCGCGTTGAGACGAGGCGAAGAATATATCAATCAGACCTCATCGACCTGTCCGAAAACGGAAGTACCTGGCGAGGATATGACACGCCCTCCAAGCGTGTGCCATTGCTGACGCGGCTATTCCACCTGGCTCGTCGGGAAAAGAAAGACTCCAAATCAAGCACTAACTCCAAGCGCGCGAGCCAGCGCCGAACAACTGGGATTTGGAACATTTATGGCAACTCTGAAATGCGTCCGATTGCTGTGATGAGACGAGGTGACTGTTTTGGCGAAGACAGCTTGTTCCCACATGAGCTCTTTGAGCCGAAAGTAAGTGTCCGGACTGTCACAAGTACGTAAGTGGCAGTTCCCACTCGAGAGAACCTGCTGACACTACTTGATCACTTTCCGGACGAAGTGAACCAAATGTGCGACTTAATTGCGGCAAGAAGGCGAGAGTACGCGGCATTATTTCAGAAGCTGAACGACAACTTCAGTTCAAAGGACAAAGTGAAAGAATTTTTGGGCTCCGGTGCATCGCTGTACGCAGAAAACAAAATCCACGCGAACGGCATCATCGGACCCGAGACGCTGTTTTACAAGGCTTGGCGATTCACTCAAGGGCTCATTTTACTCTACAACTTTTTTCCAGATCACGTTCCGCATCGCGTTTCTGCTAAACCCGTCCAAGGAGACAATGATCGTGCTTACTTTGGTCGACTATGGGTGTGATTTGCTTCTCTTCGTCGATATCTACTTGAAGTGGAATCGGCTCGGATATACGCTGTATGGAGAAAAAGTTGCCGACATCGTTGCGATTCGAAGACGATACGTGAAAACGTGGCTTCGGTTGGACTGCTGGAGCATAGTACCGTTTTACTACCAGGGAGACTACTTTTCGATGCCTTTGGCTCGACTGCCTTGGCTCCTACGAACTCCGCAGCTTCTCGAGTTTGTCGGGGAATTCGAAGAACGCATGCGGGAGCATATTCTTCGGAGCAGCAATATGGCGCTGCTCAGTGTGTTCGACCTGTTCAAGTTTCTACTGCTGTTCCTCTCTGCGGGCCATCAAATCGGAAGCATCTATTACACGGTCGGCCGACTATTGGTGGAGCACAAGCTGGCGTCCGTGAGCTGGATGACAGCTGATATGGTGATGAATGTGTATCCCGACGACGTTGGCGTGCACTACATGCGATCGCTCTACTGGCGCCTCGAGACGGTACGTTCATTTGTTACGCTTGATCTCTGTTGGTGTGCTTCGTTCTAACGCTCATGCGTCCTGTTAGTTTACTGTCGTCTGCTTTGGAGATGTGCTCGCAAGAAATCCACTCGAAACGGTGTATGCTGGCTGCACCTGTGTGATCGATTGGGTTTGTATCGGACAAGTCATGGGAAAGATTACCTCGTTGATGGCAGTAATGGACCAGGTATGCTGCGCACACTCTACCTACCAACCAAAGGTTTGCTTTCCGACGAACTAACTCTTCTTGTGTTCTACAGGATAACACGAGTACAATGAACGCGTTGAAGCGTTCGAGCAGTACGCCAAGAAAAAGAAATTGCCATCTTTCCTGCATGAGCGATCCATGGAGGGGCTGGAATTCAAATCCAAGTGCCTGATTGAGTTGAGTATGGTGGAGACGTTCCGAGATCTGCCGAAAGCGTTCCACGTCCTCTTGTTCGACGAACTGTATGGCGATTACGTGCGAAGTATCTCGGAGTTTTCAGAATGCTGACAGAGCCGCAGCTCCAGGCACTAGCGAATGCGCTACCGCTCGAAATTTATCTCCCCGAAGATCTGATCATCGAAGAAGGGCGGGTTGGATCAAAATTCTTCATTATGAAGAAGGGGGCAGCAGAGATCTTCTCGCCGCAGTCGCAAATGATCTTTGCTGCAGTCCACGAAGGCGTTCTCTTCGGCGACTTGGCATTTTTCCTCGCTGGAACGAAGCAGCTGGTGTCGATTCGAGCAAGTCGAAGCTGCCAAGTTCTCTACATTCATCGACGAGACTGGATGAAGTTGTAGCCAGAAGGCACTCGCGTATCGATCGAGATCAAGATTATCCCCGTGATGAAGCAAAAGTATCACTCCATGTCAAGATCGTTTTTAAACATTTTCAAGAACTTTGAGCTAGTGAAGTTGGGGCCTTCAGATCGGCTGATTGGTCCAAAGCAAGCGATCAAGGAAGCTGTAGACGAAGAAGATACCCAAGTTGGAAAAACTGAGTCAGGGAATCTGACCGGTTCGTCGCAGCGTACAGCTTCGCGGCAGAATTCTTCGAGCTCAGTAGCAAAAGGCAGCAGGAGGAAGCTGAGCGCTCACCTCGGCTTACCACGGTGATTGTACGAGCTGAAGCTGTCTTCTTTGTTGAAATCTTCTTCAGCTGTCAATATCGAAGAGGAGTGGAGACACCATGAACGAAATCTCAAAGTTCTCGCTTTGATCGACCAGCAGAACAAGAAAGAGAACGACGTGCTCGGATTTGCGCGAAGATCGTCGAATCCAAGTCTTCAAAATGGTCTCTCGGTGCATGAAGCTAATTAAGAGGCAGGCTATATTACCCTGGACAGTACAGTGACGCTTCCATCTCAAATCGCAAGCGACCACCTTCTCCAAGAACATCAGAAGGTATTAGAGGCTGGGATTGTGAAGCATCCGACAGTCAATGGAGGGCTTGGCTCCATGCGCGGGGCCACTGGTCTCAAACCAAACGGTTCAGCAAAGCGGCATTCGATCCAGATCGTCAACAAATAGTTGGAGAGGACCTTAGCCTCAATCAAATCTCAACGAATTACCGAGGAAAGTCTGCCGCTTCCGCATACAATCTCCTCGACTGCAGCTCGGAAATTACTTAACCTTCCTCTATCGCACGAAGAGATCTCGACTTCCGGAGCTTCAGACAACGATTAAGAGCAGCAGCAGCAGCACACATCATTCTGAAAGGCAACACTGTGCTCTCCAACGTCTTTGATCTGGTCAAGTTCGTGCTGATCTTTGTGTCAACTATGCACTACATCGGGAGTCTCTATTACCTACTCGGACGGCTGCAGCTGGAAACTGGTCTCGTGGAGAAAAGCTGGGTCGGCTCGGACTTCATCCTGGACCAGTATTCGAACAATCCGCCGATGCACTACATGCGCGCCATGTACTGGTACCTCTCAACGGTAAGAGTGTTTTTACCAAGCGATTTTGTCCGGAGTCTTACTCTGTGTTTCTGTATGCGCTCGGTAGTTTACAGTCGGCTGCTTTGGCGACATTTGGGCTCACAACTTTCTAGAGTCGTGCTTCGCTGGCTTCACATGCGTGCTTGGGTGGGTTTTCGTTGGACAAGCCATCGGACGTATAAACTTGCTCATGGCCACAATCAACATGGAGGCAAAGCAGCGCCACGGGCGCGTCGAGGATTTTGAGCAGTACGCCAAGCAGCGCAAGCTTCCGTACTCGTTCCGTCAGCGAGCGGTGCAAAGCCTGGCGTACAAATCGAAATGCCTCCTGGAATTAAACGTGGGTGATGTGTTCTGTGACCTGCCCGCGGCACTGCACTGCCAGTTGTTCTACGAAATGTACGGCTCTTTCCTCAAGAGCACGCCGTTTTTCCAGAAGTTGACGAAGCCGCAACTCGAAGCGATCGCCAATGTCCTGTGCATCGACATTTACTTGCACGGAGACATCATCTTTGAAGTCGGACGCGCGGACTCGAAGCTGTACACCACGAAAACTGGAGTCGCAGAGCTTTTTGCCCCCAAACTGGCGTTGTGTACTCTGCGCTCGAATCTGGCGTGATCTTTGGTGAGTTCGGGTTCTTCATCCCAAGCGCAACAAGGCTCGCGCCGGCTCGGGCAGTGCGCAGTTGCCAGATTTTGCAGCTCGACAAGAAGAAATGGAACTGCGTTTGGCCCCGGGAAGTCCGCGAAGAAATCAAGTCGCACTTGGTGCCGATGATGAAAGCCAAGTACATCCAAACCTCCAAAATGTACATGAACATCTCGAAGAACCTGTCCACAAAGAACGAGAAAGCAGCTACACCAGCCAGCACGACGCGCGCCCCAGTCGCAAAGCCAGCAGTGAAGCGATTCTCAAAAGTGCATCCAGTGCCTTCGTCACCAGGACGCCGAGATAACGCGAGCGTCAAGGCAGGTACTACCAGCCCCAAAGTGTCCACTACCCTGTCTGCCCAGAACGTCAAGCCAACTCAACGCCGGTCGCTCAGTGTTGAGCCAGGTGCAACAATCAAGTCGCTCAGACCGCTGAGCCCAAGTACCCGACGGACGACGGTGCTAGGGAGAACCAATTCGAAGCTCGATCAGCTGAAGAACGAGCTTGAAGGACACCAAACATCAGCAAATGGCAAGGACGCTGGTGCTCCAGGAATCCAAGAACTGATTTCGTCGCCTGAACCTGCGCTAACCATAGCTCCTTCTGCACCGGTGCCACAGCGTTCGGTTGCGCTGGAGCAGGAAGAACAAAAGCAAGAGCGAGACAAATCAGCGACAAAACGGAATCCTGCACCAATGCCCGATCGACGCAGGTCGTCTGCTTCTCTGATTAAGCGCCGCTCGTCAATATCGACTCTTGCAGGCGTCTTTGGCATGAAAACGCGACTGAATTCAACCAAGAAGGGCCAGAAATTCTTGATACTCAGGGCAAACCTGCAGCTGGCAAAGCGCAAGAGAAAAACGGCTCTGAAGAAGAAGAGCGAGATTGTTTTGTGAAAACGCCCAGTTTGGTTACCCCCACGGTGTTTCTCCGCTGCTGACAAAGGAGGATAATGTCCAAGAAGTCATGGGACTTTCACTCGCGAGCGAGACCAAGTGGAGATGCCATCAGAAACGCCTGCAGGGGGTTGTGACGTTCTATGCCGGTTCCCTCAAGGTGCTCGAGGCTGTGAACTACGATTCGAAGGCACAGGCTGCGCGGCGACACTCGATTTCAGTTGTACCGACGTACTTCGATGATGGCCTCAGCGAAGAAGTCCAGAACGCCTGGCAGGGCTTCAATTCGTACTTTCCAGTTCGACGGCACTCGATCCTCGGAGACGAAAAAGAGATGAGCGCAAAGCTGCTGGCGATCAACGACTTTGAGAACAAATTGACCGTCGAGATAGTGATCCCACCGCCGCCAGTGCAGATCCCGTCGCCGACTCCAAACTTGGAAAAGAGATGATCAGTCAGCACGTTCTCCAGCTCTAGCTCCAGAAGGTTCTCGTCGACGAGCCGCGCAGAGACCCTGCCGCCAACGATGGATGACTTGCGAGCGGCACATAGATCCAATCCTTCCTGGTGGCAAGAGCTCTTTGGCTTTGGTCCGAACAAGAAAAACAAACACAGAAACAGAGTGGTGCCATTTGCTGGCTCAGCGAATGACGCAACAGCAAACTCGAGCCAAGCCGCGATGAGTGGCAAGTACCAGATCTGAGCACAACCTTCGTCCGCGTCACCGATGTTTCTTGAAAACTCGGCATTTCGTCATTTCTGGAATATCCTGACGCTCACCATCACGCTCGACTACCTTGTTATCATCCCGTTCCGCATCGGTTTCCTCCAGCAGTTCCTAAGCGGCGCAGCCAACGTCTTCACGGTCGAGATCTGGTTCTTGTTCGAGTACCTGCTCGCGAATTCCTTCTGCGTGGTCGATTTCATTTTCAAGCGCGGCTATTTCGTGTACTTGGACCATGGAGAGGTCGTATCGGACGCCAAGGAACTTGCCGCGCACTGCTGGTATCGCAGGTCATTCGTCGTGGACGCGCTCTCCACCTTGCCGTTGGAGCTTCTGGCTGTTGTCGGCATGTACGCTACCGCCACCGCCGCTGCGGCTGAGCTCGCGCGCTCAATGCACCCGCCGCAAGAGCTATGGCACGCGCTCTCGCTGTTGCGAGTCAATAGATTCCTGCGCGGCGTGCATCTGCACTCGCTGTCGGACAAAGTGCAGCGCTTCCTGCTCTACGAGCTCAAGATTGGCTTCATCCGCCCGAGCGTTTTCTATTTGCTGCGACTCGCGCTCGACTTCGTCTTGGGTGCCCATTGGGTCGCGTGCTTGTTCTACGGGATCTTGTTCTTGACGTTCAGCGAAGCGTGACCGTCGTGACTCACAGCGCCTGGGATGCTGCTCTTTGAGGGCTGCAAGAACTTTTACGAGGTCGCTCACGTGCCGGTGCTCGTCGCGTAATTGCGCTCGTTCCACTTCAGCATCGGCGCGATCACGACTGTGTGCTACGAGGACATCCTACCGCTCAACGCGATCGAAAGCGTCGTGACACTGGCCGTGATCTTCATCTCGGTGGCGTTCTTCAGCATGCTCTCGGGCGGCTTTTTCAAGTTCTTTGAACACGAGCTGGGGGAAGCGTGCCGAGTACGAGGAGAAAGTGGCGCAGGCCGGCCATTTTATGGTCTTCCACCAGTTCCCCGCGCGCACGTGGAAGCAGATGCAGGTGTACTTTGCACTCTCGCGGCAGGAGAGCAAGGGAATGCATGAGGACCAGATGCTGCGCGGACTCACGACCATGGTGCGCCAGGAGATCGCACTCCACGTGCACGCGAACCTCATGAAGCACGTCGAGCTGTTCATGCACACGGATGGACAGTTTGCGCGCGTGGTCGTCGACGCGCTCAAGCACGAGCTCTTTGTGCGCAATGACGTGGTGACCCAGCGCGGCGACGTGGGGCGAAGTCTCTACATCATCGAGACAGGACTCGTGTCGATTTGTGTCGTGCGGAACCTGTACGGGCGAGCGTCGACGACGGAGAGCACAGCGGACGCAACTGAGACCCACCGCACCTCGGTAACGGAGTGGATGAACCCGTCGGTGATTCCCCTCGCGGATGCGCAGCGCGTGGCGGCGGCGGGAGTGATGGCGGGCGGACTTCCTGGAGGAGTGGCGGGTGACGGCGGGATCACAGGAGCGAGTCTGGCGCCAGTGCGGGACCTGTCGTCGGCTCTCCGAGAACGAGGACGGAAAGTGACGCAGTGCGAAAAGTTCGTGAAGGGGCCGTTCGACTACTTTGGCGAGCGCTCGCTGCTCTTCGGCACGCCGCGCAACGCCACGTGCATCGCGCTCTGCGTCTGCAGCCTCTTCGTGCTCACGATCGACAAGTTCGAAGCGATCCTGGACGAGTTCTCGTGTTACCGCAGCCAGTGCGTCAAGATCTGGGTCATGAACAAGAACTTGCCGGCGGCGAAATGAGCAGATTCGCAAACGCATTCAGTCACGTGGATCAGGGGTAGTACACCGACTGTATCACTATACTGGAGCTCCAAATGCAAGTGCCTCCCAAGGTTCTTGAACAAATGCGCATGGCCCTAGCAGCGTCAAAGGCAGGACCAGTCTCGGGCTCTCCGCACCGCAGCTCAGTGCGTTCTCGCGCTGGGCTGCTGTGGTGGGTGTGCCAACGATGTGAAGATATGAGAACAGACAAAAGTGCCGATTATTGAGACGCACTAAGCGTTTAAGTGTACGGTTTTGTCTGCCTGTGGTGGACAGATTTAATCTTTGAGTTTACGACACAAGTTTCTATGAGGTTTGAAAAATAAGGCAGGTTTATAACTGATTCATTTTTCAGGATTCTCAAGTGAAAAGTTGAGATAAACACTCACTCTGGTCAGTACATTTGACTGTTTCTAGGGGCAATGTACTGACTTTTATACTCCATTTTTTGTGACTTCACTTGGAAAAAGACTGAAAAGTGTGGTGTACACTGTAGTTTTCGGTATAATTTTGTACTTTATGTGCAATTCGAACAGGCAAGCACTGATTTTCGTGCATGAAGTGAAATCACCCGAAAATATACTGCTTTAAGTTACAGCGCAAAGCCTTTTGAGTGAATTGTTATATAAAATAGCAATTTTATCTTAGCAACTTGGATCCTCAAATGAGCCTGTTTGGCCTACATTTGCTATATAAAAGTACCATACAATTCGCAAGTGGCAAGTGGCACGGTGGATCAGCATCTCCACGAAAAGCCGCAAAAGGGCATTCGCAATGACGATGCAAAAGCAGCCACAACTGCAGCTCCAGCAGCAGTTCTCAGCGGACTACACGTACTATGAGGCGCCTCTGCAACGAGTGTGGGCGTTAGTCCGCGGACAGAAGTGACTGATTGAATTCCCTATCTCTGCTGTTGTGTTGCGTGTCTTTGTGCAGGTGGCGTTTCCGGCGCAAGGCGACCTTGAGATCGGATCAAAGTCGACAAGGACGGCGTCGTGGTCGTGAGCGACATCAGGCAGGTCAAAGGTCTGCAGAAGCGCAGCTTTGTCATCGCATACATCTCTCTCTCTCTCTCTCTCTCTCGTTGGTGTCGCTGTTAACATTGAGATTTCATGTGCTGCACACAGATGGAAATGATTTGATGCGCAGGATACGCGGAGCTGAGATATCCAAAGCTCGCGAGCGGCGACATCCTCGTTGCAGTAGTAAGGAATGCGATTTTGTTTACTGTACCTTCGTAATGACTGGGCTTTTCTATGCTAATCACCAGCGGTGTTGATACGCGTGTGTACAGGACCACGAGCCAGTGAGGGACAAGCCGTTCGACCAGATGATGGCGCTCTTGAGGGACTCGAAGCAGACGCGACCGACTCACTTGGAGTTCCTGAACGTCGACTACTACGACGCCCGCGCAGATGCGGTGGAGAAATGGACCAAGCGCCGTACAGCGTCAGGTTTTGGGAGCAACCGTGAGGGCGAGTTTGATGTGGACTTTGCGCCGCAGCAGCCCACGGGACTGCGCTTTACAGAGAGCTACGTGATGACCAACCCGCTCAAGCTCGCCCACATTGACGACGTGATCTACCGTGTGCTGCCGTTGAAAGAGCACGCCGCAACCCGCAAGCTGCTGCACATGGTGCTCGTGCGTATCGGCTCGCACTCGGTGCTTGGCGCGCCCGTAAGCGAAGTCACAGCGCTCATGTACAGTGAAGATGGTCCTGGTGCTGATGCTGGTGCAGATGGCAACACTGGGTTCCCCAAAGCGCTCTAGCTCGCGAGCGCAGACAACCTGGAAGAGGACTACGCGGTGCTCACAGTCACACACCCCGAGCAGCTCAAGTGCCTCTGCTTCGTGCCGACCGAGATGACGATGGAGGTGCCGGCAGTGAGCTTCGCCGCGAAAGCCGCAGTGACAACCCCAGCAGACCAGGCGGTGGTCGTGAAGGCAAGCGACGGCACTTTCCAGCGAGAGCGTTGCGATGGAATCAAGACGGAGCAGTACCTGATGGCGATCAACGGGGTCTCGACACTGCGGATCAGCGCGTCTCCCTGTGCTGTCAGCCCTTTCGGAGCCGGGAAAGAGCCAAAACCGCTACTGGACATC
>JAADVN010000245.1:0-24839 GCA_023335535.1 Globisporangium spinosum
ATGTGAATTTGTGTGCTTCTGCAGCGTATCGGACGTGTGGATCAACGGCAAGCAGGTGCTCGCGAGCCGCGCGCTCACGACGATCGACGAAGCGCAGGTGAAGGCCGACGTGCGCAAGTGGTACGCGCAGATCCGCGAGTTCCACGCCTCACTCCAGCAGAAGAAGAACTAGAGACTGAGACCGAGAGTGGGAGTCACCACCACAACATTGTTAAAAGAGTGCTTCTAGGAGTTTAGAGCCTTTCATGAAAAACATAATATAGACGCAAAATTGTACACCCTCACTGAAACTTGGTTCTCTATCATTCCCGAGTGTTGGTTGGCTCATCTACTCTGAATCGCTTAGGCTCATCAGCATCTCGTGAAGCAGCAGGCTGTCGAAGAGCCTCCGGTCCTCAAATGGAGGTACGCGCCACTAGAACTTTGGCATTTCTTCGCTGGGCTCCACGGGTTGCACCTGGTCTAGAGAAATGGCATCAGTCTCTGGTACGGAAGGTTCTTTTTCTTCAGTTGTCTCCGCCACTCCCGCGGTCTCTTCGTGTGGGTCTACTGTCGACGCCATAGTATCAGGGCCTTGAGAGCCAAACTCTGGCGGCGAAACTGGTTTTGCCGAAATGACCTCGTCGCTCAGCAGACCGTCCTCTTCAAACTCTGCCAGCTCCGGAGCAAACAGCAGCCCGAACTTTGGTCGTCCGTCGTGCAGTCTCGCTCTTAGAAGCTCGAACTCATCCTCGTCGTCTTCGTCCTTCTCATTGTTGTTGCTACTCGGACCATTTGCTGCTCTTCGTCTTTGTCGTGACTCCTCCTTGAGCTCTAACACCTTCTTCATGAGACTCGACGCCCTCGACACCACGCGCTGACCTGCACGCTCTCGCGCTTCCGCAGCGACCTCCGAGCGCACTTTCTCATCGTCGAGCATGCGATTCCACTCTTCAGTACGCACGCGCGCTCGCAATTGGCGTTCAGCGTCTCGCTGGCGGTGCACGCGCTCTCGGCGACTGATTTCCTCGAGTTCGAGCCGCTGGGGCCGTGAAGCCTGGAGCTGCTCCTGGACTTTCAAAAACTCGCTCTCCAGCGACTGCTTTGCTGCCTCCAAGTGCGTGATCCGCTCCTGTTTCTTCTTGTTGCGAGCGTTCTGCTTCTCTAATTGGGAACACACGCGCGTCCACTCCTGCTCCTGGGCTTGCTGGCTCGCCGGACTCTTCTCTCGGACCCGCAGCTCAACCACCATCTAGTGGAAAAGGAAAAGAGCCAACTGTTAGGGGGGAAGGCTAAGAGGTCTCGGGGTAGCGTGGCCAAGCTCTGCGAGGTATCAGTGCATTTGAAGCCATTTTTCAATACGTACTCGGTCTCGAAGTTGCCTCTCCACAGCATCCAAGAAGATCGGCGAGCTATCAGGATCGCCTCGATCTTCTCCATCTCTTCCTGCACGTGATCTTGCTCTTCGCGGTTCGCGAGCTCTCGCTCTCGCATCTGCTGTTGCTTTTCCGCTTGGATGCGCTTCGCTCGCTCCTGGGAGAGTACGAGCGCTGCGGCGACTCTCAGCTCTTTCTCGCGCTTCACCTGCTCTGGGCCTGGCTCAGTGACAAGATGCTTTGTAGAGGTCGACCGTCGCTTCTTCTTGAGGGAACCTCGCCGCTTTAATGGATCTTTCGTGGTTTCGCTGCTGATGACGACGATGGTTTACTGTTGCTGCCGCTTGCTTGGCTCCCATCACCGCCCTTGTCGTCATCACTGGACTCCACTTCGGGATGAGCCACCGATCTATCGATTGGTTGTGCTGTCCGAGTAGGCAGCTTCGCATCGTAGCTCAACTGCGCTGACCGCCACGATGCAAAGTCGTCGTCGTTGTCATCGCTCCAGGCGTCTTCTGCATTCCATGAGCTCGCATCGCCACAACCACGCTTTGGAAATGCCTGAAATGCTGGTGGTGGAGAAAGCGCCAGTGGAGGAACAGCAGTAGGTGCTGTCGCTGGAGTATCAGAAGCACTTGCAGTGGTATTACCGTTCGACTGCTGTAAGAGGCGCCTTCGAAGCAGCGACGGCTCCTATCACTCCTTGATCGAGTGGCGACCAGGAAGAGCGTCCGGCTCGGCAGACTGCTGCTGCTGCTGTCACCGCGGTGGCGGCTGCGCAGGAGTGCGCGGGTACGTGGTGAGGGGGAGCGCCGCGCGCGTGGGCGTCTGCACGTACGCCTGGCGCAGCTGCTGCTCCTGCTCGGCAAAGTACTTGCCGATCTTGTCGATGATGTCCGCCATCGACCTCAGGATGAGCTTCACGACTTTTCGTGACCCACTACATCCTCCAGTGTATCCGTTTTCGGATATAGGAGAAAGAAAAACAAAGTAAAGTCGCTCATAACAAATTGTCGTGGGTACATTCTGAAAAACGTTTTTCTTCTCTAAAAAATCGCTTTTTGTTGTCTTTGGCGCTGTCATTTCGGGTCTGGTTTGTTTGTACTGCATTGCATTTTGGCTCACGGAGCATGGACATCCTGGACGTGGAGGACCTGCACGACCATGACCATGATCACGACGACGACCACGACGGCGTGAAGTTCGACCACCAGGTGCTCTTGGACTCGGCGGCCGCTGCCGCAGCGCTCGATGCGTCGTCTGCTCTCCCTGGTGCTGGGGCTGAAGACGACGGCGATGGCGACGAGGACGGCGGCGTCACGCTTCCGGATGACGACGACGATGAGGTCGATGACGGCGCGTCGCTCCACCAAATGGCACTGCGCGGCGAGAGCGCCGCATACAACAGCAGCGCCCACAAGCGCAGAAAGATCGGCAAGGCGCTACAGTTGGTGCTACTGCGCAAGTACGTGCAGTGCGCCAAGCAGTTGGACCACCTGCCGAGCCGCGCGATGACGGAGCAACTGCTCGAAGAGGGCTATGACGAGTTCTACTTCCACGGCGGCAGTTTGCGCGAGCCGCGGCTCGGGTACACGACGTTCCTTAAGCTCGTGCGCAACCGCCGAGGTGAAGTGATGCGCCAGACGCGCGACCTGCAGACGCTGTCACACGGGTGAGTGAGCTGGTATGTGTTTGCATGTGTCAAGTAACATGTGAATTGACTGCAAGTTTGACGGTATGCAATGCGATGCTCGCACATGACGCAGGCGCGGCAGTCGTCGGCATCAGAAAGAGCGACTGGAGATCCGCGTGCTGATCGAAGAGCTCGAGCGCGTGCGGCAGAGCCACTTGCGCAGTCCGCTCGACTACGACGCGCTGGACGGGAGCGACACCGCTGGGTCATCGTCAGGCGGGACGGTCTCGATGCTCAGCAGTGCTGCTGACCAATGCGCCGTCGAGTCAGCAAGCCACCACCACCACCACCAACAGCATGGCGTCGCACCTGTGGCTGGTGCAGCTACTGCTGGTGGTGCCAGTTCGGCCAGTGGTCTCGTAGACACGACAGCTGAGCTCCATGTGGGTGACGACGTGCTCATCTCGCGCGAGAAGCTCGACATGATGCTGCGATTCGCGCAGGAGACACTCAAGGCGCAGAAGAAGATCTTGGACGAAGTGCGCGCGATCGAGCGGCGGCTCGAGCTCAACCAGCTCTGATGATGCCATACTGGATGTGTATGTACTGTGCATGTGGAACGATAACCAATCAAGAAATGTGGGCGGAATTAGTCAGCTACTCGAGAGGATACTCGTGGCAACTGAACTGTGGCCTTACGAGGATCAGAATGGGAGCAGAAAGTCAACGTCGAAAAGGCAAAATTTGCATCTCATACATAATGAACGAATGGGCTGCTTGCTCGCTACCCGTTCTCTGGTCCTTCCTTCGCCACCTACTTGCGCTCGGGGCTCGCTTTCTTGCGGCGAGTGTGTTGGCGCTGCAGCTTCGTCAGGATGCTGTTCGTGACTTTCACCGACAGCGCCTTCTCGACTAACGCGTCCGCCGCGAGCAGCTGCTCCGATTTGCCTCCAAACGTGTTGAGGAACTGCATCACTTCGTCAATGGGCTTGCCGAGCACGTGCTCCTCCGAGAGCTGCAGGATCGCCACCGCCACGCGGAGCATGATCTTCCAGTTGTTCTCCAGTAGGAAGATGTCCCAGATGCGGTCGAGCGACTCGCGCGGCAGCACATTTAAATAGAGGAAGAGCGTCTGGAACCAGCCGACAGTGAACATCTCCGCCACCACTTTCTCGTGCTCAAAGTGCTCAGCCAACGCTGGCAGCGCCAACTCGAAAAGCCGCTGCAGCTGGAAGCAATGTACTTGCAGGCGGTGCAAGCCTGGGGAGAACATCTGGCGCAGGCCATACTTCTCAAACAAACACACCAGGATCCAAAACGCGGTCTCCACCTCTGCGCGGGTCGCTGCGGATTGAGTTGCTTTTGCTGGACTCATTGGTGCGCTTTCGCTGTCAGTGTCCGTGTCTGAAGCACTGGCGTCCTGCTGCTGAGCTGCACGCGCTGCATCTCGTGCGTCGCTGCTTTTCTTCACGTTATCGAGCACATGCGCAGCGATGTAGTCCATGCCTTGACAGTAGCCGACATCAGGGAACCGCCCGGAGAGTGCGTGCAAAATCTCACTCAGCTGAGCGATCAACTCTTGATCGGTGTCCACGACCACTTCTCCTTTCGCGTTCGGTGGATGCTTATGCGGCGCAACGCGGCCATAAGTTCGTCGGACGTCGGTCATGATCAGCTCGGTGCATTCGCCCTTTGAAAGCGCCATATGCAGATACGTATCGAAATCCAGCTCTGATGACTTGCGCACAGATTCAACCCTAGCAGAAGAAGCAAATAAAGAGAATTGAGAGATCGTGAGAGTCAGCGAGCAGGACTAGTATCGGCATTTGGACAGATTTCAAGTGCCACGTACGATGCAGCATGTTCCCAGAAACGGGAGCGGATGCTCTGGGGGATGTCTCCGTAGCGCACGCAAAAGCGCCACAGGCGCTTCTCAGATGAAATAAATACTTTGCACGCCTTGTTCACGCACATCATCCGTCCAAGTACTTGCACATCCCCGCAGAACAGCAGGATGTTTCCAAGAACGAAGCGATTCGCGAGGCACTGTGCGCTGGGAGACGGTAGCGAAGTACTCTGAGAATCCGAGTTGCTTGTGGTGCTGTTGTTACTCGCTGTTCGAGCTACGGTAAAAAAAGTGAGCAGCACAGTTCAGAAAGGGTTAGCCACACGACCACTCTGATGTATGCAGATAAAGAAGACGGGGAACAACTTTTCTTACTCAGGCGCAGCTTGCTCAGTCGCGTCTCGCTTGGTGACGACATCGCGAGCTTCTTGTATTCGTCCAGGAACCGGCAGTTGAGACGAGCGGGGTGCTCCACGAACACGACCTCAACGTTCATGTCGCCCACCCACATGTCTGTGACGACGTTGAGCCTCATCGTTTGGATTTTCTCTGCGACTGGTGCAGCCGATGCGAACTTTGTCTTCAAGATCGACCATCCTGCCGAGATGAAATGCGAAATGTCAATCTAAGAGACGTCCACACAGTCATTCTAGTTAGATGTCGTGTCATCCATACCCTGCGTCGATCCTTCCTTGACGCGGTTCAACGCCGGAGTCATCTTCTCGCGTCCCATAATCGCAGCTGTCAATCGGATAGATAGAATCGATGTAAGTTATCAATGTTTCAATCAAAAGGGGGCGGGAGCTGGTACCATGGAGCTCACCTGCAGACGCAGACGACTTGACTTTATTGATCGACGGCTGATATTTCCCCATTCTACAGCGGCGCAAGGTCACATTACCCAGAGTCAGTCGTACTGTACTCTCCATCTCTCAACGCCACGCGCAAAAGTGGAGCCATGCGAGAACTACACGCCCACACCACTTACCGTTTCGAGGTCTTCTCGCGCATGTTGATGATTTGCGGCGTGAAGTGGTTCTTCGCGATCGTCGCGCGGTCCTTCATGAGCCCAAACGCATTCGAGCCCCACCCTGTTGCTGCTGCATTTGAAGTGCCGTTCATGTCGCTCTTGGCATTCTTTGGCGTCGTCTCCTGCTCTCGAAACACGAAATAAACGCGTGATGTCACCAGCACAACCAGCAGAACAAGCGCATTGTCGATCGAGCATCCATGAAGAACAGCAACGAGAGGGGACCGCACACACACAAGCACATACATACATACATACATACATACACATAGAGACAGAGGTATCCGTGAGTAAAAGCCGCCACCATGGTCATCATCGCCATCGAGCCAGAAAAGAAAGAACGGAACGATGGAAAAGCCGCGCGCGAGCGCTTTTCTTTCCATATGCATGCATGCGCGCGCACTTTCAGTCGCCGCATCTCTTATTTGATCAGCCCCATAGTCTCTCCATATCGTTTGTATTGGAAGAGCATGTACACCCACTAGTGCAGGCACATCCATACCTCTGGGAAGGAGCTCGTGGACGAGCAGGACGTGACGGAGTCTGCTGCGGCGCGCGCGGGGCCGCCGTCGTCCATGGCGCCGCTGTCGGTCTGATCTGCTTGGTCGTGCTTGCGCTTCAACTCAACTGGCTGGCACTAAAAATATTGACGGCCCCAGGACGCAATGCCTTGCGTGCGTGTGTGTGGGCGGCGCGATTGATATTATTAGACAGCTGTCGGAGGTGTGCAGTGCCGCCTCGTAAAGATGTGCGCTGACTGTCCTTTACACATGCCACACTGAACACATGACATGACGTAGAGGGACGTAGGGTGGACCACATCAGCAACAGTGTCATTCACATGCTACGGTAGGTACTGTTTGCATCAGAATATACATGCACAATTGGAAAAAGACACAACAGTAGAACGAGGAGTAACCACACAGAATGCGGATCGCGGAGGTGTCATAAAGTGTCATAAAGTGCCACGATCCGGTTTTGGTATCATGCCACCTCGGTCTGCCACCTCATCAACCCTCATCAACCCGCTCGAATTTGGTATCATGAAGGCATCATCAGTGCGTGAAAAGCTCGGAACAAACGAGAGAGACGAGCGAGCTAAAGGGGCAACAAAGCAAGAGGCGGACTTGAAGCGCGCGCCATTCCCCGCCATGAACTGCGTCAAGGGCGAGATCCACAATGTGCTCTCGATGATGCGCGTGAACGCGCGCTGGGCGTCCATGGATCGCTTCACGCAGGAGATCCCGGCGGCCACGCAGTCGCCCATGATGCGCGCGTTCAAGCAGCTCCACTACGAGCTGCAGAGCGTGACGGACCTCTCGGACGTGGACACGGTCACGTACCTGCTGCCGTTCGTGATGGTGATCGAGTCCGAGAAGACAAGCGGCTACATCACGGGCGCGGCGATCTCGAGCCTCAACAAGTTCCTGCTCTACGGACTCATCACGAACGAGTCGCTGCGCGCCGACGTGGCGATCAACCGCATCGCGGTGTGCGTCTCGCGATGCCGCTTTGAAGAGACCCATCGCTCGGACGACGAAGCCGTGCTCATGAAGCTGCTCGAGCTCGTCGAGTACGCCGTGCGCTGCGAAGTGGGGCCGCTGATCACGGGCGAGAACCTCTGGAAGATGGTGCAGCTCTGCTACAGTATCAGCTGCCAGCCGCGCTCGTCGCTGCACCTCGCGCGCTCGGCCGAGAACACGCTCGCGCACTTGGTGCTGACGGTGTTCGACCGCATCGACGAGCTGGATCCGAAGAAGCGCGCGATCTCGGTTGACAAGCGCGTGCAGCAGCATCTGCATGGAGATGACGAGGACGACGAAGAGGGTGAAGATGAAGAAGGTGACGACAGTCGTGAGCCACACAGTGCTGCTGCTGCTGTAGTCGACAAGGAGACGAGGAACCGTGTGGGTCCGTACGGGATCCCGTTGCTGGAGCACATTCTGCAGTTTCTCGCGAGCCTGATCTCCCCGACTACCAACGATGAAGCCACGTGCGTGCTCGGCCTGCGACTGATCAACATTGTGCTGGAGACCGCTGGCACGGGGCTGGGCAACCACCCTGGCCTTGTGTCGGTGCTGCAGGGCGATTTGTCCAAGTTCCTGCTGCAGAACTCGGAGACCGACGAGCTCGCAATCCTGTCGCTGACGCTGCGCGTGGTGTTCAACCTGTTCAACTCGATCAAGGACCACTTGAAAGTGCAGCTCGAGGTGTTCTTCACGAGCGTGCACATGCGCATCATCGATTCGCGATCGTGCTCGGACGAGCAGAAAGAGCTCGCACTCGAGTCGCTGCTCGAGTTCTGCAGGGAGCCAGCGCTGATGCTGGACCTCTATGTCAACTACGACTGCGATGTGCACTGCACAAACCTGTTTGAAGTGCTCTGCAAGTCGCTCGCGCGCAACTGCCAGGGCATGGAGAGCGACGACGGCAGTCTCAATGCACTCAGTCTGCTGTGTCTCGAAGGACTGCTCGCAGTTATCGACTCGATCGCACGCCGCTGTCCGCTGAACTCGCCAAACAGCGGCAGCAATCCTGCGATGCATGGCGGTGGTGTCATCGGCATTTCGTCGCTGCAGGGCTCGGACTTGGCGCGCTTCACCTCGGGAGCGGCCGGTCCTCCTGTGCAAAAGCATCGAACGTCCAGTGAACTGTCGCTCGACGAGATCTCGCCCATGTCCTCTGTGCGCGACCTTATGCAGCTCGTGATGTCCGGTAGTGACAGCGAGTCGGATTCTGACCCGGGTGATGCCCCCGAGGGACCAGACCAGCTCGCGTGGCTCCACACTGCGCGCGAGCGAACCGCGGAAGTGCTGCAGCAGCGCAAGCGCGCGAAGAAGCGCTACGCGCTCGCCGCCGACAAGTTCAACACGGACCAGAAGAGCTGGATCGCGTTTTCGCAGCAAATCGGACTGCTGCCGGAGAAGCTCACGCCCGAGTCGGTCGCGTCGTTCTTGCTGCACACCCCAGGACTCAACAAGACGCTCATCGGAGACTACATTGGCGACGGGCCAGTAGACAAGTACCCGTTCAATGCCGCTGTGCGCGACGCGTACATCGCGATGTTTGACTTCCGAGAGACGCCAACTTTGGACGAAGCGCTGCGCACGTTCCTCGCGAAATTCCGACTTCCGGGTGAAGCGCAGAAGATCGACCGTATGATGGAAGCGTTCTCCAAGCAGTACTACCTGCAGGCTAGCGGCGAGTCCCCGCTCGTGGACGCAGACGCCGCGTACGTGCTGTCGTTCAGCATCATCATGCTGAACACGGATCTGCACTCGGACCACATCGCCAAGAAGATGACGATGGACGAGTTTATCCGCAACAACCGCGGCATCAACGGCGGCCAGGACCTGCCGCGCGAGTACCTGGCAGAGCTCTACACGAACATCAACAACCACCAGATCCAGATGCAACACGACGTGTCGGACTTCATGGACGTGAACAATACGGCGATCGACCGGTATTCAACCCAGTGGGACGGCGTGCTCAAGCGCTCGGAGAACGTCGTCGGCGCGAGCTTCACGTCGAACGCGAGCATCCTCAAGCTCCGCGCGGGACTCTACGAGAAGGAGATGTTCAACCTGATCTCGGAGACGGCGATCACGAGCATCCTGCTCGCGTTTGAGAAGACGTGCGACGTCACCAACATGGAGCGCGCGCTCGAAGGACTGCGCAATTGCGCCAAGATCGCGCTCTATTATGACATTAGCGAGGTGTTTAACCGCATAATGGGCTCGCTGTCGTCGTACTTCCTCACGTTTGCGCACGGCATCCTGAGCGGCGAGAAAGTGTACTTGCCGCCAAGTTCAAGCGGAGGCGTGAAGCGCAACAGTGCGTCTGGTGCAATAAGTTCGTCTCAGCAACAGCACCACCAGCAACAGCGACAAATGAGTGATGATCACGAGCGCGAGGGCTCTCAGGTACAGAACGACGGCTTTGAAGCGGACACACCGAGCTCGCTCCCGCCCATGGAGGAAGACCACCTGCAAGGCGCGAAGACGCGTCGCGCGCTGCTGTCGCTCAAGTTGCTCTTCCAGTTTGTGCAGAACCGCTCCGACTACTTCCGCAAAGCCTGGAGCAGTGTCATCGAGTGCATCTTGATGTTCAATGAGCTGGACGTCGTGCCGATCTCGTTTGTCGAGATCGACGATTTCGTGGACTCGCGTGGCGTGCCGCTGCCTCCGATCAGCGGCGGCTTGGTGCAGGCGCATTCGCCAAAGGGCGGCTCTTCAACCTCGTCTTCTTCGACGACTTCGTCCAGTTCTGCAGCTGGAGCCGGAGCGGCAGGCGTGGGGCTTTCAGGGAAAACGAGAGAGCGCTCGCGCCGTCTCGCAGAGCGCCAGGCTGCGATCCGCAGCCGCATGAAGAGCATGAGCCACGGAAACCAAGGGACAGCGTACGGCAGCAATGGGGGCAGCAACACGAACAGCGGCTCGATCTGGGGCTCGCTGTCGTCGTTGATCTGGGCGGAAGAAGAGAAAATCGACGACAGCTTCTCACAGGTGAACAAAATGCTTCGCGACGCAGTGCTGAAGCTTGGTGGAGGCGTGCTGGAGAAGGAGAACTGGCTGCGCTTGGTGCGCAAGCTGCCGGAGAAGTCGCTGATCAGCCTGCTGGAGACGCTCTTGGCATGCCGCGACCCTTTCAAGTGCATCATGCAGCCGTCTGACACGGGTCTGGACGCGATGATGCAGGAGAACGCGATCCTGGTGCTGGAGCAAAGCGTCGACATCATCCTGGTCAACTCGCACCGCATCCTACCACTGAACCTATGGGACCCGTTCCACATGTACGCGAAGCGAATCCTGTCGACGCCGCTGAACGAGCTCAACATGCAGGGCTTGGTCGAGCGCGTCGTCGTGCACATCCTTCGCGTCTGCATTCGTCTTTTCCACGACGACAAGGTGCGTCCGAAGCTCGTAGCGACGCTCGAGATGCTGCTCAACATGGACGACGACATGTACAAGGCGCTGAGCGACCGCCTCGCGTCAGGTATCAACATGCTTCTGAAGGCGAACCTTGTGTACATGCACGACTTCCACGACTGGAAGACGCTGCTGGGCATTCTTGAGAACGTGGTCGAGTACAAGAATGGTCGCGCGCCTTGCTGGGAGAGCGTCAAGTTGCTCGCAGAGGGCGGCCACCTGACCGACGAGAACGTAACGCTTTGGATCGCGATCTGCCTAAAGTTTGTGCGCCACCGCACGCCGTACTCAGTGGATGCGTTGCGCCTGCTGCAGGGGCTCGCGAACAACGATAGTGCCTACAAGATGGACGGCAACGCGTGGCTCGAAGTGATGCGCGTGATGCTCAGCTACTTGAACGACGACCGCGCGCCGATCGCCAAGACTGCGTGGGAGTGCCTGTATAACTCGCTCTTGCAACCTGGCGCGCCAGTCTCGAAAGACACGTGGCAGCAGTGCTTTGAAGACGTGATCTTTGCGTTCGACGACCAAGTGAACGAAGGTGTGTGGAAGCACTCGAAAGAGGCGGCGCTCTACAGCGTCACGCTGCTCTCAAAGACCTTTCTGCACAACCTGAACGTGCTGCTCGAGCTGCCGCAGTTTGGTGAGCTCTGGCTGAACGTGCTGCGTCGCCTCGCGACCAAGCTGGTGTTTGCCGGCTCGAACGCAGCGACGTCGCCGAACGCGGTCGTGGTGTTTGAGACCACGCTCCAGTCGCTCTACAACCTGCTGCTCGTGCTCAAAGCCGAGGAGATCCTGGAGAAAGTGAGCAACCAGGAGACCCAGCAAACGCTCTTTGAAGAAAGCTGCGCCGTGATCGACGAGGTATGTCCACATGTGAAGGACCAGCTGGGGCTCGTGCCGCCAAAGGAAGAAGTTGTGATCCAGATCCCAGCGGGCGAGACAGAGGAAATGGAGGAGACTCAAGTCCAAGAGACCTCAGCTGCTCAAGAGCAGGTTGATGCTGAAGCTGCTGCTCAGCAAGAAGTACTCGGATTCACGCAGAGTATCTCTTTACCTGAGAACGAGGTCGAAGCCGAATACGAACAGATTCAGGATGCAGGATCCCGTCGCAACCAAGTTTTTGAAGCCACAGGAAGCTTTGAAACGGAGACCGTCCCTTCCACAACAACCGAGTCAGATGGTAGTTTGAGCAGCTACACGTCCACTGTGACGACAATTACGAGCACTACTACTACTACTGCTACTACAGCTACAGAGTCGGCGACGGAGACAGAGGTGATGGCCACTAGCAGCAGCAGCGGGTTCGGCGTGAAGGCCGAGGACATTCTTCTCGACGAGATCACTGAAGCCGTGTAGTTGTGTTGTAGTTGCAAGGGCTCAGCTTTTTGGTGGTAACGTCCAACTACTGTCAGTTTTCGATTAGGTTCGCGATCTTTTTGGATTGCCTGTACATTCCGCTTCAACGATTCCAAATCTTGGCAGCTCACTTGGGAACAATATTGTTCCAAAAAATCTTGGCAGCTGACTTGGTTTCACTATGGGGCTGCCAAAATTTGTTAAGCTTTTGCTTAACAAGTTCGCGCGCGACAATCTTGACAGCTGACTTGAATAAACTATGGGTCTGCCAAGATTTGCTCAAACGGTTCGTAACAGTGACATGTCACGGTAGAGCACATTCGCTTTATAGTTAATAACACTATTAATAACACCGAACACCACTACGCTCCTTTCCCCCTTCTACGGTACAGAAAAACATGGAAAAGAGGCTTTTGGGATTTCCCAAACGGCAACTTGGGGATTTCATTTCCGCATTTGCTCCGCAGCACAGCAACGTCCCAGCAGCTTCAGCGTCCGCGTGGAGCTCCAATCCCGCACCCCCCCCTCCCCTCCCTCCTCCCCAACCCACGCACACGAGAGACCCCATGGCGACCATCGACGCAGAGCAGCAGCAGCAGCAAGTGACTGCTGTCGTGCCGGAGACGGTGGTCACGACGACCGAGTCGACGGTCACAGCGGTGGTGGTCGACTCCCTCGCTCCAGCTTCCCCTTCCGCTTCAACAACGACGACGGCAGATCCGGCCGCTGTGGCAATCTCCAAGCGCGCGGCGAAGAAGATGAAGAAGAGCAAGAGCGCGCAGCAGCAGCAGCAGCTCACCGACTCGACTGGTAGTGCGAAGAAGAGCGACAAGGACGAAGAAGAGAACGCGAACAACATCGCGACGATCGACCACCCGTACTTGAGCTTCCTGCACAAGCGCATCCGCTTGTACAAGAAGAAACTGGAGAAGATCAAGAGTCTCGAGACCGCGCGTTCCGAGGAAGGAAAGGTGAGTAAGGGAAAGAGAGTGATGCGTTTGACCGGAAGGTGCCGCCCTTTATGTTACCTTTGATGTGAAACTGACGATGTGTGCGTGTCTGTGTGCGTCATAGGTGCTGAATGTGCAACAATTGGAGCTTGTTGGAACCAAGTTTGCGATGGAAAAGATCGTGACGGAGTTCGAATCCCTTCGCGAGCAGTTCATCGAAGTCTACCTTCAGGTATGTTTGTGGTGGCGTGTCTTTGCTCTTGCTTGCGTTGGGTAGATAGCTCAAGTTTGGTATGTCGTGCAGGAAGAAGCCACGAAAAAGGCTGAGCAGGAGAAACTTGCCGCCGAAGCCGCTCTTGTTGCTGCGAATGTGGCTGCCTCTGCGCCAGTGCCGGAGGTTGTTGTCGAAGAGATCATCGTTGAACCGACTTCTCTCCCTGAGGCAGTGGAGCCAGCCCCGGTCGATGCGAACCAGGATCCGTTTGTCCACGTGCAAGACCTGCTGAAGACGCTGCATGTTGTGAACCTCCACCAGGCGCTTGGGAAGGATATTCCGATGGTGCTCGACTTTTTCTCGAAGGTGCTGTTGGGAAACACCCGTCCTGTCGCTGAGATTTCGTTTGAGGACAACCTGGCTGAATCGCTTGACGAAGCCAAGAAGTACTTGCAGCGCAGCGACAAGATCATGGCGTGCGATTCGACCTACAGAGATTTGCGCGAGATTGTGGACAAGCTGTCGCAGTTGGACGTGCTTGCCGAAGTCGTCGAAAGCCCCGAGGAGACGCCTGCTGCGGAGAAATTGCCGGAGATCAACTTCTTCACGGATTCTCTGCTTGACTCGGAGCTTGCTGAGGAGATCGAAGTGGACAACCAGGTGCTTGACGATGCGACGGATGACAAGTCTGATGAGCACGCTGATGCGCCAGAAGAGATTGAGGATGTTGTCGAAGAAGAAGAAGTGCATTTCGTTGAGGAGATTGTGACCGAGGTGGTCATCGAGGCTGCTGCTCCGTCCCCAGCCTCGATCCCAATTCCACCAATGTCATTCGCTGCTGCCGCTGCATCTACTCCAGTGAACCCTCCAACAGGCATTCCATCGGCATGGGCGAACCGCGATCACTCGCAGTCTGCGCCATTGAGCACGAACTCGATCGATGACAAGAACAGCCAGCGTCGCCGCCCTCAAGGTGCGCGATACAAGAACAACAATAGCATTAGTAACAACAACAACGATGACGTGAAGGCGGAAGGCAACTACAGCAACGGCGACAAGCCTCGTCGCTCTCGTCCTCAGCGCTCCAACGAGGAGAACCCAGCGCCTCGCAGCAACAACTACAACAACAACAACAACCGCGCTGGACAGAAGGACGACCGCCGCCCTCGCGTTGACCGCGCGCTGCGAAAGCAGGGGTCCGCCATCCACCAGCCACACTCGCACGCCAGTCTACAGGCATAAGTAAGTGTATTCGCTGAGAGCGTTTGAACTGTTTTCCTCTCTCTCTGGTGCATTTTTAGACAGTAGCGATAACCTTCGCCTCAACGACGTTGAGAATCCTCGGAAGCTTGCCCAGTTCAGTAAACTATAACACACACAAAAACAAATAGCGGAAAGCTTGCTTGCGTCTCAGTGGTGCATGCAAAGCGTATGACAGCGAGTCGAGTCGGAAAAAAGTGGATGTCGAATTGTGGAAACTGGTTACACAAGGTCCAACACACACAACAGTTTGACCTTCTCGCTCTTGTAGAGGAAGATGCCTTCCGACGACTGCTCTTATAGAGGAAGATGCAGACGCAGACACCGTTACATTTCCCATACACACACATAACAACAAATCAGACCGACTGCACCTACTAAGACCCCATGAGCCGCTGCATCGCTGGGATCGCGGTGGCGCTCATGGTGATGAAGATGGCCACGTGGCTCGCGGTCGTGCGCTTCCACGGCTCCGGCGCGCTCAATGCCGCGTACGTGGCGTGCACGCTGCTGATGCTCTGGAGCTACGCGCTTGCCGTGGGCGTCCAGCCGATGGGTCGCCCGCCAATTGACAACCGCGTGCGAGCAGCTCACGCGGGGGAGGGCGATGCGTATGATGATGAGGAGGAAGGCGATCAAGTACGAGAAGTGACGCGCTACTGCGAGCGCTGCGATATGCAGAAGCCTGCGCTGGTGCACCACTGCTCGTCGTGTCATCGCTGTGTCTTCCGAATGGTATGGTTGCTCGCTCGCTCGATCGATCCTCTTTGCTATACACAAGAGCCTCGTCCTATTATGACAGCGATTGACGTGTATATTTGGCTATTGCGTTGCGTATGACAGGACCACCACTGCCCATGGACGAACAACTGCGTCGGCTGGGACAACAAGAAGTACTTTGTACTCTTCCTCGTATACACGTCGCTGAGCTGTCTGCTCTTCAACGCGATGGAGTGGAAGCTCGTGTGGCGGCCGCAGCAGACTCAGCAGCTGCAGGGTCAGCGACACAAGCCCGCGGAATATGACATGTCGCTGCTGCAGCTCACGTGGGCGCTCTCGCTCTTCGTTGGCGCGATCCTGGCGGGCTACTTGCTCTTCCACATCTGGCTGCTGTATCGCGGCATGACCACGTTCGAGTTCCTCATGAGCAAGCGCGGCGAGCTCGAGGGCAACTCGCTCGTTTACAATGTCCGAGTGTACTTTGGAAGCAACGTGGCGCTCTGGTGGCTTCCCGTAGCTCCGGCATTAGATCCGACAATGGGCGGCAAAGGTTCAAGACAACACCACCGAAGAGAAACGCGGCAGCTCATGGCGTAAAAGCAGATGACATGAGTGGAATTTAGTGTCGAGGTGTGCTAATTGATTGGAAAAAAAGGTCTCCAGAGCATCAGATGCCTTTATGGCTCTCGCAGTATGTACGTACGAACGGCTCAGACTCCAAGCCGCTCGCTCACTTGTCCTTCTTCTTGTCTTTTTTCTTCTTCTTCTCTTTCTTGCGCTTCTTGCGCTCCTGCTGCAGGTCGTCGAGTGTCACGCGATACCCGGCGAGCTTGGACTCGTAGAGCTGCTCGAGCTCGATCGCCATCTGGAACACCGGCTCGCCCACGCGGTTGAACGTCTTGGCGTTCGCGACCATGAGTTTGATGTCGCTCGTGAACTGGTCGATGCGCACGTACTCGGCCTTCTCCACTTTTTCCTACAGGCGATTCGGTCACAACCACAATTCAGTATAGCGCTGGTTTAAAAAAGGCCAAGGGTTGCTCAGTCAACCGACTCACCTTCATCCGTGTCAGGTCCATCGGCTCCTTGACAAAGTCAAAGTAGTTGGGCACACCAAGGCGCTTGCAGTTCTCCCTTGTAATTTTCTGTCGGTCCATAAAAAAGTAAACATGTTGAATAGGTGAGCGAGATGAAGCACAACAACAAAGAAGGACTGAGCGATAACAAATATACCTGGATGAAAGGGTTCCCTGCTTTGCCGCTGACGATCCAGCCGGCCCATGTGAGTCCGCGCAACTCCGTGACCAGCGGCGCGAGTAGCTTCTGCAGCAGCGACGCGTCCTCGCGCTCGCGTTTCTTCTTCTTCTTCTCCTTCTTCTCCTTGCGGTCCTTCTCGTCCTTGCTCTTGCTCTTGGCCTTCTCCTCCTGCAGCTGCTTGTCTTTCTGCGTCGGCGGCGGCGCGTGGATCAGTCCCGACGATTTATCTGCTTTCATACAGGGCAAAGCAATATCACCATGAATACAACAAGATAATGATAATGATAATCCTACTCAACAGCACGATAACGTACGATTCTTGAGCGTGTGCAGCACGGGACCGCTCTTGCTCGCTGCGGGCAACTGCAGCGCGCTCTTCACGACGCTCTCCGGCAGCGGCTCGATCGGGCGGTCGAACGGCACGCCCTGCAGCAGCGACAGCAGGTCGCCCTTGGCGTCGCGCGCCTCGGTCGTCTTCTCGCCCACGCCGCGCAGCAAGTGGTGGTACGTCGTCGGCAGCTTGGTCTCTGCCATCTTCGCCAGGTGGGACTCGAGCTTGTAGTGCTTCATGAGCTCGCGGTAGTTCACCTCATCCGACTCGACTATAGAAAAGCAGGTAGCACACACATACACACGCAGCGTTGTTAGCGAATGATAATGATACGAGATGCGAACGACATCCTTTTGAGGATAACGAGGAGGAAGGCGACAAAGGGACACTCACTGTTCTGCGCGCCGCGTAGCAGATAGACCGAGTCGGGGTCCGCAGACACTGCAGGGCGCATGCGCACACATACACAGAGAGAGGTTAATCATAAGCGTTCGAGGCGCCTGCATAGAACACGTAGAGCGAGGCGATCCCGGCTCCGATGGACGCACCATTCGCCATCTTGCGCACTGGTTTCCCAATGCTCGCTCATTCAAGCGCAGAATTTCGGAACCCAGCAGAAAAATGATAGTGTGGCTTACATCATTTGTGTTATTACTTGAAATAGTGTGAGTCACGTAAAATGAGGCGTTCTTCATCATTCGCACTGAAGCGCGCCAATCCAATTGCGGATTTGATTTGGAGCCACTCTCACGACCAGCAAGCAGCATGGCGGAAGTGTACGCCGCGCTCGGCACCAACCTTGGTAAGGCTCTCTATAGATTCATAGTCTACCCACGTGGTAAATCTAACCGTGTGCTTTGCATGCGTATGCGTTGCACTCCATCTGGCTCATCTTTGAACGCGCTATGCAGGTGAGAAGCTCGCCAACTTGGAAGCCGCGATCGACATGCTGAACGAGCTCGCCGGCCGCGTCAAAGAGACCTCGCGCCTCTACTGCACGGCGCCGCAGTACGTGGAGGACCAGCCGCCGTTCTTCAACCTGGTGCTCAAGCTCACGACAACGCTCTCGCCCGAGGCGCTGCTCGAAGTGTTCAAGAAGATCGAGCGCGAGATCGGACGCGTCGAGTCCTTCCGGTACAATATGCGCGTTTTTTTTACAGCAAGCCTGTTGGTGTTACGTGCTAGCTGTGGTTGCTAACATTATGCTGCTCATTGTGCTGTATGTATGGGCGATTTGGATGTCAGCTATGGACCACGATTGATTGATGTGGACGTGCTGTTCTACGGCGAGGAGGTCGTCACGACGCAGACGGCCGATGGACCGCTCATTGTCCCGCACGAGCGCATCCACGAGCGAGACTTTGTGCTTGCGCCATTCTGTGATATCGCGCCAGGTATGTGCCACACACTTCCATACTGCTGCTTCTATTGGTTTTCTGTCCAGCCAATTAATTGATGTTAATGAATGCTGGTGTGTATGTTTCTTGCTTGCTGCAGAGTTCGTGCACCCGGGTCTCAAACTCACGATGCAAGAGCTATACGTGCGTCTGATTGCATCCTCCCAAGCTGCTTTCATTGCGCCGGTGCCCATGTTGCCAGTGATCAAGTCGTCGCCATGGCAGCTGGGGTCGAAAACGTTTGTGATGGGCATTCTGAACGTCACGCCCGACAGTTTTAGCGACGGAGCCGACCTCAGGACTGCTCAGGACGCGATCGAGCGAGCGCTGGATATGGAGAGCAAGGGTGTCGACATCTTGGACATCGGCGGTGAGTCCAGCCGTCCAGGCGCAGAGCCCGTGAGCCTGGAAGAGGAGCTCAAGCGCGTGATCCCAGTGATCCGTGGCATCCGCGCGAAGAGCTCGATCCCAATCTCGATCGACACTACGAAAGCAGAAGTTGCTCGTCAAGCGATTGGCGCCGGCGCAAATGTCGTGAACGACATCTCCGCCGGACTGAAGGACGCTGAGATGCTTTCGACGGTTGCCAAACTGCGCGTTCCGGTACGTTATCCACTTGATGATGATGATGATCAACAGGTATTGTAAAAAGGCTAACCAATGTGTGTGCTGTTCTTGTTACGACTCTTAGATTGTCCTCATGCACATGAGAGGAACGCCAAAGACGATGTCAGGGCTCAAGGTATTCCCAGCTCGGTGATGATGACGGGTTTCCCTTGAGTTTAGTGCGATCTCCTGACAATCTGTGTTTTGTTGCATTGCTTGTTTCGATTGTAGCAATATGAAGATGTTGTGGCGGAGGTGGCTGAAGTATTAAACGAGCGCGTGCAGGCGGCAATCGCGGCGGGCATCTTTACGTGGAACATCATCGTGGACCCTGGCATTGGATTCGCGAAAGCGGGTGAGCTGAACTTGCAGCTGTTGCGGAAACTGTCCCAGGTCAAGACAGCGTGTCGTGATCTGGCAATGCTGGTAAGAATCACATTGTTTTCGCGTGCATGTGTATGCGGTGCTTTGCATTGAGAATGGACCATGCCTGACGTTTAGAGTATTCATGCAACCAGGTTGGAGCGTCGCGCAAGGGCTTCATTGGCACCATTTGCGGACGACCGGACGCGAAAGACCGAGCGTGGGGGACTGCGGCGACCTGCTGCGCTGCGATCGCGGAGGGTGCCGACATCCTCCGCGTCCACGATGGCCCAGAGATGGTCGACGTCGCTAAAATGTCGGACGCCATCTGGAGAAACAAGGCTTGAGACCTGAGCAAACAAACAGCCATCGCTGCCGTATTGGCTGGGACCCACACCAATATGCCAGGTCTGATGCTGATGATCTGATTCCTCGTGCTTTTCATTTGTCTTAGGACCAAGCTAACGAGTGTCAGACAGAGTAAGTGCTAACCACCTCCTCCACTTTAATAGATTGACTGTGCAGCGGGTGTGTGTGCTATTTTTTCTCTGTCGTTGCGCCATTATGAAGCGTGGCTGTTGCTCACCAATTTGCGCTCAGCTAGTTCTCCTCTCATCAAGACCAGAGACAAGCTTTGTGCCTTCGCTATCCAAGCCGCATTCATTAGTCGCACTGTGGGAAACTCGGATTGCTAGGAAGCTCACAGAGTGGAAATTGTCAGAGCAGCGAGACCGTGTCGGAGTACGACGACGTAGAAGGCTACGGACAGGACAACCTGCGAGACACAGAGCCGGCCCCCTTCTCGAGCGAAACTCCGCACTTTGACGCACTCTTTGCTCGTTACGATGTCGGCAACGGGTAAGCTGCATGCGCACTTTGCTCACTCACTGGTAAGGCGTGAAGACCAATGTTGGCAATGAGCTAATGAGCACGTTCTGATTGGAGGGATGTTGTCTTTGTGGGCCAGGTCGATTGGTACAGAGCATCTGGGTAGTTTGCTCCTCGACATGGGCTTCAACGCTGCGCCGCGCGTGCTCGGCCGCGCGCTCGGTCGCGCGCTCGACGACATGGACTCGAATGCGACTGGAGAGATCTCAAAGGTAGATGCTCCGATCTCAAACACACCCTGAAAGCTTTATGAGAACTGATGATTCACTAACAGGTTTTGTCTTCATGGTTCCTTTTTTGTGCAGCTAACCTTTCTGGAGTGGTTTGAAGAAAATGCGGACGACATTGCGTCGCCCCAGCCCACGCAGGCGCCGACCACTGCCACTCCACGCAACCGCAAGGACGACGAGCCAATCAGCCAGCTGCAGAGCGCGATGCTGGACGCGAAGAACGCGCGCAAGTGCGCTGAAGTCGGCGTGCAGCTGCTCGCGAATCGACTCTCGCACCTGCGACAAGAGGAAGCGCGCGCATAGCGGCGGATTGAAGAGGCAAATCGGCGCTCAAACGAGATCGAGGGCGTGAAGAAGCACAACCAGGAGCACCAGCGCACCAAGCAGCGCATGTTTGAGCAGATACAGCGAGAGATCAAGCAGGCCTGCGAGTCCAACAGTACGTTTTGTGTTGCATAGCGTTTGCTCATAGTGAACGCACGCTATCAAGCTCACACCTGCCATTGCTCTGCTGTTCTTAGACATGGCGAGCGCAAGCACCAGAACCTGTCGATGATCCAGTCCATGCGGTTGCAGCTCGTTCAGGAGACCAGGGAAGAGCGCCAGGCGAACCTCACTGCGATCCAACACAAGCGCGGCAAGGATCAGTACGAGCTCATGCAGCGGTCCAAGGAGATCCACACGCAGGAGCAGAGCGCGCTCAAGCGCCGCGAGGTGGTCAAGAAGAAGCAAGAGAAAGAGCTTCGGAAGAAAGCGCCCGAGAGCCTGGCGTCCGAGTTTCAGAAAAAGGTTGGTTGGTGTGAGATTGATTTTGGCTTATTGCGATCTGTGTGTGAAGTTGTCAACTTGGCTGTAGCAGAACCGGGTGCTAACCGTCTTGATGGACTTTGTTGTAGCTCATGTCGGAGAAGCTGATCAAGCATATGGAGGCGGAGAAAGCGCAGCTGATCGAGAAACTGCGCGTCACGCAGGAAATGCAGCGTGCGGCGTATGAACACCTCGAGTTTGTCATGCAGGACGACTGATTCAACTCAGCGATGCTCAGCTCAATAGAGAAGCCCCTCCTCCCTAATTATGCACGACTTGGACATGCACTCAACCACAAAGTCATAATAACCCACGATACGCAGCAACGGTACCCAAACGAGCAAGCGACCACAAAGCAAGATCCACGGATCAAACATCTCTGTTGTTTTGTTTCTCAGTTGTGAGCTTCACTCAGCTCTCTCTCTCTCTCTCTCTCTCTTGACGTTGATATCGCACTTGCCCATTCAGTCAGATCACCACTGACCTTCCGTATCGAGTACAGAAGCTAGAGCCTGCTCGCAGAGCGGAACGTCGGCGGGCGGTGCTGCTTCGCGAGCCGTACGACGTCCTGCGCGCAGCCCCACTGCAGCGTGTGGCCCGAGCCCGCGTGGGCGTAGTTGTGGATCACGACCGCGCCGCTCGGGGTCGTCGTCCGTGGGTCAACTTCGAGGCGCACGCCACTCGTGCGCTGCGGACGCAAACCCGCGGCCTGGCCGAGCACTTTGCTCTTGCGTACTTCCGGGTTCAACGCGCAGCAGCGCTCCCAGATCGCGCGGATGTCGCTCTCGTCGTTCACATTCTTCCAGTTGTGCGGCTGCACCGTGCCACCGAGTACGACCTCACCACCGGGACGAGGCAGAATGTACGTGTGCTGCGAGTCGCCGTGTACGACCATCGTGAACTGCTTGATGTTCGGGTTGTGAACCTGGTAGCAAGTAGTAAGCGCAAATGCATCGCATCGTCATCATCATATGTTAGATTTTCAGGGTTCGACGCTTACATTTTGGAGCTGTAGCGCACGCACAAATGTACCTTGATGGTCTGGCCACGGATCGGGAATGCGCTCTCGTCGGCCACGAGCTCTCTTGCGCCGAGCCCCGTACAGTTGACGACCACATCGCAGTCCGAGATCTCGTCCAGGCTGGCGAGCTTGCGCGTCTCAAACGTGCCGCCGAGGCGCACGATCTGCTTGCGGATGAACTTCATGAACGTCCTGTTCGTAGCATCCAGATAAAAAGCAGCATGCGCGCGTCAAAGAACTGTAGGAACAGCAATGCAGCACGATAATAGTGATCGTACGTTGGGTTGTACACGATCGTCTCGAACGCGAAGCCGTGCGCAGTGCCCGGACAGATCGCCTCGGCCTCCTGCGCGCTCAGCAGTCGAAAGTCCCGCACGCAGTGCGCCCAGTACGGGTGCACGACCGCCGGCGCGCCCTCGCCCGAGACGTCCACACCCTTGACAAAGTGGATGCCGGTCTCCTGCTCGCCGTGCTGCTCCCAGAGCTTGGTGAGCCACGCCATGCTCACCTCGCACCATTGCCTACATCCATAACACCCATCACAAACAACGATCAGACTATCAACCAGACATCCTTACACAGTGAGATGTGCATAATATACACAGGCAGAGAGCTACTGTTCATTACCGCGGCTTGTGCGGGTTGACGCTCGCCGGCAGCGCAAAGGGCATCCAGATGGCGCCAGCGACGTGCGACACGATGGCGTCGAAGCTCTCGGCCACCACGTGCACGTGCGCGTAGCCGCTCTCCAGCAGTGCCAGCGCCGACGTGAGGCCGATGATACCGCCGCCCACCACCACCACGCGAGGGTGCGCAGCTTGCGTTGACGAGGAGCTCATGCTTGTTTGGTGTTGTTGGGATTTGCGTGTGTGGCGTAAAGTGGAGCGCAAAGTGGAGCACAATGTGAAGCACAAGTTGATTAGACTTTTGCACGCAACTTGCGTAAGCACCACAAGAACTGGTGGGTACTTCAACACTCATCTGAATTACGCGTAACCTCACGCTCTATGCGTACCATCATCGTAACCACCTGAGAATGATCTGAGTTCTGAGTTTTTGGTGGGTTTTCAGAATCAGACATACCGACCGATCTTGAACCGAACTACACCAGCTTTGATCCCACCCAAGAGAACAACAGCTCGCCGACAATCGATTAGCGAGCCCCGTTGATGATGGTCGACGCCGAGACTTGGAGCGTCGGCGAATGCTTTGTCACGAGCGAGGAGGGTGGTATCCTCCACTCCCTCGACGTCCACGCGTGCAGCGACGGCGGTGCGGCTGTGGGAAGCAGGAGAGGGGCACACCACGAGGTCGCCACTGGGAGCAGCGGCTCGGACATGTAGGTTCGTTTATAAACGAACGAATGGATACATGTATATAATCACACAGTTCTATACTAAGATAGCAAGAATCTATAGCACTCATGCGCTCCTAATGTCGGCTGGCAGGGAGTCGTGATCGACTTGGCCAGCATTCGACGAGTTTCACGGCGTCACACTACTGACGACGAGCCGGACTGGACGGAGCGTGCTTGAGAAGACTTCAATATACCACGCGCAGCTCCAACGACGAAGCTTGTGCCACTTCGACGCAGCACTTCTCGGTCGGGGTCTTGTTGGCGTCATCGAGCGTCGCGAGCGAGCGGAGAGCCGGGTTCTTCGGCTGCGTGGCTTCGGCAACGGACTCGGACGTGTTGGCGGCGCCGATGGCAATGAGGAGGAACGCAGCAGTGAGGTAGAAGAGCTTGTTCATCTTGGTGGCTTATAGGAGGGGTTGATGGCAAGCTTCACAATGAGCTTGCTGTCGTGGAGGTGGCAGGCAAGCTCACTCGGAGAGAGACGCTGTGGTGGACAGTGCAGTATACATATGGCATAGACACGACCCTCCGATCTAAGAATTGACTCCTGAGATGTGCGAGAATGAGCACACAAAAAGATCTCGCGATTGTGAAGATATCTATCTCCCTTACGAGCTGTAGGAGCTTTACATCTTTCACATTTTGTGCGACTCTCGCAATAGAATCCCATCGTATCACTTGCTGGGCAAAGCATGATCCGATGGGATGGTTGGATTACATGCACTTGCAACATGCACTGTTCCCCGATATTGATGATTGAGCTCCACTATCGCTATAGCATGCATGTAAATCGACGCGAGCTGGGAAACATACCCAAGCATCCTCCTTCTTTAGGTTATAGCACTTGATTGCTAGCATCGTCGACGAGTGTGCTTTCTTTTTACACGAATACAGAAGCGAAAAGCCCCCTCCACCACGCTACACAAGGAAGTCGCCTTGGTTTCAACTGGCACGAAAGGAATGCGCGATGCGATTGATAGACAATACGATTATTGATTTATGGTACAAAACTAATCTGTCGAGCGCGCACCGCTGCTGGTTCTGATGATGCACGTGCGAGCTCTTATAATAAATGAGCCATTCGCAGATGCAAAATATCAGAGCGCCGACCTCTTGGCGTGTGGTCTTCACAGCATCATCGAGGACGAGGCTTTCGGTCCATCATTCGCTGCAGCGCACGGGGCTTCATGTCTTCAATGCTTAGATGCAGCACTTCTCGAGCGGGATCTTGTTGGCTTCGGCCAGCGCACGGAGCGCCGGGTCCGCCTGCACGGCAGCAGCGACCGC